>BLKR01003326.1:0-150374 GCA_011170035.1 Teleogryllus occipitalis
ACAGATTTATTGTAATAAAAATGAAACATATATGCTAAATATGTATATATTTTCCAATACATATAGAAAAAATAGAAAATATGTAAAATAAAATTCATTATTATTATGTAAAATTGTTCTCTACAAACCTTTTCCGAGTTCAGAACGTTGCCCGTCAGTCCTTAACAAGGAGTCGAAGTGCGGATTACCTCTACAAGAGTAATTGTATATTAGACGTCACACTTTTAATTTATCTTCTATCAAATATGGGTTCTATTTTTAATTTTTATTTATCTCCACGTCTTACGCTTGTTTAGAATTTGACTCTTCACATTCTCGGGAATATTCAAAAGATATTTTTCTACTCGCGAAGTTCTTCGTTAAACTTTCTTCACAATGTTTTCCTTTTCGATTGTTGTGGTTCAAAAATCAAATCATACTGTCAAACCGTAATCATAATATTTAATCAACAGTATAATCTCAGTAAAGCCTGTTTGAAACGTGGGCGAATGCAGACAAAGTAGTCGTAAATGTGCTAATATTGATATATTTATACATGCATCTCCTACGATTTGGGTTTTGTATATTTACGATTGGTTTCGGATATTACTGATGCAAACAGGGGATTCAATAACAGAGAAAAATGATTACACGTTTCAAACGAAATAAATAAAAATATCTGAAAGAAAAGTCATTTTTCAATTTTAAATATTTTTCAATTCTACGCATTCAATATAATGTCATAACTCTTATTAAAATACCGGATTAAGAATATATGATCAATATTGCAGAATACATCAACGAAAATGTTCAATGTAGAATTAGAATACTGTGAGTAACTTTACAATATTATTTCCATTTATTTATTACTACCAATAATCTCATGACGATATTTTTTTGCCTTAGTTGTGAATTGTCAGTTTTCTTTTGAAACTTTACTGGAGTCAAGAGATTTTCTTCATAAATACGAAACATGCTCAGCTGAATAATTGTAATAAAACGAGTGCGTCTCGTCGCCATCGTACATCAAAATATCGGCAGGGCAGATTTATTGTTGCGATTGCTGGGTTGCGAACTCCATTAAGCAACGGACGATTTCCAAGCCGTATCTCGTTAATTTATGACAGTCGTATCCACACAAATTACATGTGCGCTTTTTTTCTAAGAAAAAAGTCTATGAGATAATGCACTTCCGAAATGGCTTGCAATTCACATCCTGTGCAATTCTACAATCACCCATTTTAGATATCTGAGAGGGATGCAGGTTAAAAATAAAGTAGTTAGTGTATAATTCTTTTTGTGGAGTCTTAAGTAGATCAGTGAAGGTCGTGTTTATCCATCTGCATGTGTGAATTTTGTGGTCAACATAAATCTGGTACAATTATGAGAGCCAATTATGTTAATTCTTAAATAATCATAAATTTTCATTAAGTGAGAATTATTAGAGGGAGGGAGTTTTCAAAAGAGATGAGAAATTATCTTTTCCAATGAATGGTTTTGCGGAGTCATCAAAATAGGTATAAAACATGATAATACAGCATTCACTCAACTAGAAACCAGTTGAAAACCACGATCGAGATGAAGGTCACATACACAGGTGCTATTTATTACAGTATACTGGGATCCATAAACTTTATGAGATTTCAAAACTGTATTACTGACACAGTGTCGCAGTTACATCAATAGTTCGGTTCACAAAAGAATAGAAAATTGATATTATTCCGTAATTCCTTTGTTACAAATAGAGAGCGAATAGAGTGCATTACAATCGCTATTTTGCAAAATAGCTTCACCCTAGGAGGAGACGAAGGGTGTTCTAGGGTTTCATGAGACGCATTTCAGCAAACTGCAGGTGCCTCAAGGCTGATTTCACTGCAGTGCCTCTGATTTCACTGCAGTTTCTCTAACCGAGAGGTCCTAGGGTTCGAGTCCTGAAGGGGTGGCAGGGTTTTCTACGCTGGCTTTTCAGCTAGGTCGTATTCAGTCGCTGTCTGGAGGAGAATTCTAGCTTATCTGATCGGTAGTTTTCCGTGGTTTCTCTGTTCAACACCAGACAGATGCCGGAGCAGTACCCTAACACACGTACAACGGACCGCGCGCGATATTTCCTTCCCCTTCCTTGTCTTATTCTCACATCTGCTACACACTCACTTGTATGCACTACACTTACCGCACTTTCCTGGAGACCAATCGTGAGCTTAGATCTTGTCCCGTCTGGGGGCGTTCCCCATTGGTGAGAGATACCGAGTTAGGGTAAAACCGCGGAAGCCAACGAGTAGGTCGGCGTCGGATCTCGCGGTCCAGAAGGGAATGCTAACTGCCTTCTCCAGAGATAAAAGCATGCAATACACTTAGGGGTCTAATAACTAGTGCGACCGGAATCGCTAATAAATAAATAAATAAAAATGTCAACAAATCTTATGATATACACTTAAAAATTATAAATTAGTATTAAAAAATTTAAGTTAGAAGGAAACAAATAAAGAATTTACTGATCTAATATGCATATATAACGAAGTTACAAATATTTTAGTCTCTCAAAGTTTTGCGCAAACTTTACCCTAAACCTCTTTCTTGTTGACTCACTGTTGAAGGACACAGACTTCCTTCCTACATCGTTTCTTAGGTCCACTGCATTTCCATTTAGGGGTTTATCATCCGGGACAGCAGCGTCATGCAAACTTAAACCGGCCCCCGGAAATTCGCGACCTTTCCGCACGCCCCATGCAAGCGCATAAATCAACGGGTCCGTATTTCAAGTAATACGTTTTATGGGTATTACAAACTCCATAAACCGTAATAAAGGGAGGGGATCTGTTGCGCTTCACGTAGAGGTCGGTTCAGTCTCCGACGCCGCGACCCGGAAATAAAAAAACAAGAAACGACTGAAGGCGGGCGCGGAATTAGATTTTTATTGGGCCACATAACAGAGGCCGAAGTCTGCTTAGAGAATGTGGAGGCCGCCTTTATGCTGAGTAACTATACAGCAGAAACACACTTTTCGCGGGGAGCGCCGTAAAAGTTATGGTGCTTCTTATTCTGCGCCTTATCTCCTTTACGGCCGCTGTCGATCGGGTTTCTTCCTGTGGTATGTGCGGGTTCTCGAAAGATCCACGGGGGGCTCTGGTGAAGTTGGGGTTACGAGATTGAAACTGCATAATTGTTTCTACGTAATTAGAGAATACACTGGGCATCAAATTATATCGGGAGAAAGACGAACTCGGCGTTGGTTATGTACAAAATGGTTTATTGTACGTTCCTATGCAGTACGTTTACCTAACAGAGGCTACGCAGCCCAGCACTCAGTCGGTCGTTGCCATGAGGAGGGTGGGGGAAGGGTGGCAGGTAGCGGCGGCAAATCCAGCGGCCTCAAGGCGGCGGCGGCGAATGCGGCGGAGAAGGCGGCGGCGAAGGCAGATAGGCTGGTGATGGGTCGCTCGGTTCGGCACGGCGTCGATTCCCGACTCGGTCAAACCCGAAGGCAACCGTAGAGCGGGACGCCGGCGATCACTACCGCACTCACGAAGAGCGGGAGCACTCACTCAATTCAATGTTGCCTTATTGTACTGAGGCAAATTTCTCTTCGCTCCTTCCAACATCTTGCAGCATTATTTTGATGTCGAAACCGACGGTTTGAATTTATCTCAGAGATTCCTTTTTAGGCTTGAGGATCTTTTTTTAAATTATACATGCAGTGAATCTACTACATGGGACAGTTGGCTTTATTTTCACTCCGAAGAAAGTTTTTTTTAGGGTTTGAACCGGGCAAATAGATGCACTAATCGTTACACCACCGGATCCGCTATACTAGTTATATTATTGCAACAGCTATATTAGTTAGAGCCATTGCTTAAATATTAGTACATTACTTACAATTTATACTGTATGCTTCTAGAATAATGGATATTGCTCTAAAAAATATTGTACTTCAGCGTCTGTGCCAACCCAGATTCCTGTCCGATGAGGTTTTTGAAACACACCCTGTTCTCGTCCCGTTTTCCTTGATCGACACGTAAGTTGAGATGGCCCATCTAGACATAAATGTAGCTAAACTATCTGCGCACATATTTTTGAGCCTGGTGGGGTGTTAGTGAGGCATTTTGTATTTCGTCAACCGTATCAGAAAGTAATCGTTCTTCTATACTTTCGCGGTAGCGAGTAAATATCTTCACGTGAAGGACGATGAATAATAACCGCCAAAATCTGTAAGTTGTCGAGATATAGGTCCAGTGTTCCAAGTCTTTACGGCATTGAACACAGAGAAATCCTCTGTTAAATGTAGACTGTCATCGTGGCCTCTGTCATGGAATAGCCTTTTATCCCTACCGACTAGGGGCTCGGCGCCTTTAGTACCCGTGTTCCCACTCACCCATCCAGGGACTAGAACTGCGTAACCGTCATGATTTCAAGGAGCGTGGTTAAACAGTTCGTCTACCGGCACTGACATTCGTTTCTGGCGTGGATGTTGTGGGTTATGATTTGATAGATTATTTGTTACTGGTGCTATTTCGGTAGAAGATATTACATTTCTAAAAGTACTTTCTAGAGATATCTCTTTGCGTCATATAGGTGCCAACAAACACAGATCAGGAGGTATGAGAATACTAACGTTTACAGCTCCCATCTCGTACAGTTGGAGTGTACAGTGTTAAAAAGTACTTTTTTTAGAGAGTCATACTGAAAACTTCTTTTGTTGGTACTCATGCTATGAAGCCATTTCAGTCGAACAAATCAGTCGATTTTCTGGGAAGTACGTGATAAAAAATATAATTCTATTCCATTTTAATGGAAAGTCAAAATGATCCATGTGCTCAAAACCTAACCTTTGTAACAATACATACATAGCTCTATAGATTTTTCAAATTCATCATTTTCTGTTGTGGTCTTAAATGTAGCATTGTGGGAATTCTAATTTAGTGTTGCTGACGTTCTTATGAGAAGAAATAAAAGAGGTCATCTTCGTCAACATATTATATACATAATATTAAATGTAGCAGTTCATTTTTTTTAAATATGTCCTTTCTTTAAAACCAACTCAAACTGTAGATAGGATTGAAAATGATCAGAGCAGTTATATACTATTCACCCAGGTGAATCTAGATCCAACAGGCGTTATTAATAAAAAAAGTAGTAATTACTGGAACTATATTTGTGACAATCTTACGTTGTTCTCAATGACCCGTACGATGACAACATGAACTTACTGCCTTTATGGGCAGCAATTTGAACTGAACAAAACTTAATTTGAGTGCGTTAGATATTCTTTGTATTCGATACACTTTGCCGTTTTAATCGCTTTATCAAATATGCCCTAAATCCTTGCGCGTGCAGTCTTGTAATATTGTCAACTTCGACGACAATACGTAAACGTAAATTTTTAGAGGTTTACGCCCATTATCATGCAAATAAAAAAAAACACGACCCTACCCATTCCTACGCTTGCATCTTAATGGCCATCGGATTCATTGGTATCTTGTACAAATTCTAACAATTGATTCTATGCTTTTGATTTGGATGATTCACACCTTAACCACATTCATAATTATTCATTACTTCCAAAAATTGATCTTAATATTTTCGCCGTTCTACCCATTTTTTAAATTTTTTATATCTGTGAGGTGAGTCTACATGTTTCCTTGAACTTTATACTTGGTTTGTCTCCCGGAATTATTAACTTTACAGTTTACTCAAGTTAATTAATTTATCTTATTAATTGTACTGTTTTTTAATCCCGTTATGTCGAGACGTTTAATTCCGTTCGTCACGTGATAACGTGGCCGCAACTGTCCATAAAACGTTGAGATATTTAATAAATTTGACAAGAAACTGATTGTCTTTAATTTTGTGAGGAAACCAATCGTAATGGTATATTAAAAACACGAATTTGTTAAAAGCTTTTAAAAGAAAACTTTAAATTGAGACGTAATTTCAATTTATCAATCCTTGCAGACAGCGTAACACCTTTGCATCAAGTTAGTAGCGAATGTAATTAGTGTCAAGCATTACAGCTAGCGATATACTCGCGTGTGCACGCGATTCGGCGTTTAAGTATATGCACCCTCTCGCTGCGTGAAACGGAGGTCGTAACAGTGTTGCCAGGTTAGGGGTTTTCCTCCTAAATTGAGGATTTTGTGAGGTCTTTTAGTGGATTTTTAGGGAGCAAATTTATGTGTTGGGCAAATTTTTTTTGGGGGGGGGGATTTCTGTTGAGTTTTTAATGGTAAATTTTTTACTTCACTTCTATGACATTATTTGAATAAAATTTCTCGTTTAAAATTGGGCGGTTATTTGTCACAACCATTCACAACTAAAGATTGGTAGAAGTCAACACATTTGATGAAAAGGAACGAATCACTGCAATAAACAAGTAAGGAAAACAACTATTCGGAATGAAGACAAGTTTTACGAAGAGTTATCGTATCTCTTTTTCAGTCATTACAATGAGTGAGACGAAGATACCTCTTAAGTTTTATAACTCTCACACAGTGTGAAACTCCTTAAAACTAAACTTATACAATGTGTGTAGACAGGTCTCCCATCAACTACAGACTATCCCCATAACTTCTAAACGGTCCATGATATCGAAATCCAGTTTTCACTCAACGATGCAGAATCATGGGGCAAATAATACGCTGTACAGACATTGTTCGTAATATTTTTAATTTTTCAGAAATTTAAGCATCTTTGATTTTTTAAATGGAACCGCATATTTATTCCATCATTAATGAATAGGTAATAAAACAAGGAATGCAGTGATGTATCACATGTTAATGTATTGATAGAACTTTGAGTACAAAATACGTCTCTTTGACATGTGATTTTAATTTAAATTGATATTTCCTGCAGCAGTCCTTGCAAGTGTCGCCTATGGGCGAGGTGGCGTTCGCGGCGCTGAGGCTGATAAGGGCGCCGCGGCGCGCCGGCTCCGCGAAGCGAAGGCCACGTTCCCCAAAGGCGACAGTTGCAAGGGCTACTAAAGGAAACTTAGTCTGTTTAATTTAAAATCACATGCCAAAAAGTATTATTTTATAGTCAAACTACTGTCAAACATGAACAAATGATACATTATTGTATTCCTCTTTTCATAATCTACCCATTTCTTGTGAGAAAAATATAGTTTCATATAAAAAATAAAATATAATTAAATTTCTCAAAAACTAAAAATATTACGAACAATATCTGTACGGCATTTTACTTGCCCCATGATTCCGCATTGTTGAGCGAAAACTGTATTTCGATATCGTGAACCGTTTAGACGATATGATGGTGGCTCACAGTTGGTGGGACATCCGGTATAAACTCATTATCATATAAATAGTTGTTATACATATTTTTATGCATTACAAATATGGGTGTTTCCTGTAAAATCTAAATATCATCCTGTACAATTAATAATATTTTTGTATTTCTTTAATTTCCACGCCTCCTCGTATATTTTAACCATGAAATACTAATTTTTTGAATTTGGTGTTTATTTGACGTTTTGGTGGTTTCCGCAGCGCTGTCTACTGGGAAGTGATTAAGGCCACCTGGCAACACTGGGTCGTAATGGTGTTGTGGGCCGCTCGTCATACGGACGCGGAGATTTCTATTGTTTCAATGCAGGAACAGCGTTGGCGCGGCGAAGTAATCAAGCGGTCACGAGTTCTTATCTCGCTCGCCGAGAAGGCAGGTGGCGCCAGCGCTGCCACCCGCCAGGGGTGCACAAATGTCTTCTAGATCCTCCGGGAGCGGTGGCTCAGTGCATCAACTAATGTCACTGCAGTGCCTCTGATCGGGAGGTTCGAGGTTCGAGTCCCGACGGCGGCAGGATTTTCGACACTTGCTTTTCAGCTAGGTGGAATTCAGTCGCTGTCTGGAGACGACTAGCGGCCGGCTATTCTGATCGGTAGTTTTCCGTGGTTTCTCTGATCAACACCAGGCGAATGCCGGAGCAGTACCCTAACAAACGGTCCACGGACGGCGCGCGATATTTCCTTCCTCTTCCTTTTCCTATTCTCACCCCTTACACACACACTTACACTAACATGCACTATACTACCCATACTACACATGCCGGGAGACCGGTCGGGAACTTAGAACTTGTCCCGGCTGGGGCGGTGCCCCGCTGGTGGGAGATACCTGGTTGGGGAATCCCCGGTAGTTGACGGTAGGTCGGCGACGGATCTCCCCATCCATTGGGAAAGACCGCCACCTCCAAATGAAGAAAACATGCACTACTCTTACGGGAAAAATGACCTCGGTAGCTGCCATGAATATATGCGCCGGAATCACTAACAATCAATTATCAATCTTTTCGTTCCGGATGTATTTTATGCCTACCAGCGGGAATGGCTCAACAGAGACGACCGTTGCCGGTGCAGCGTCTCTGACCGGTTGGTCCTAGGGTTCGAGTCCCACAGCCGGGAATTTTTGATACTCGCTAGCTGTGTTAAAGTCAGACGTGTGGAGGGGAATTCTATCGACCTGCCCTGATCTGTTATGGCTGTTTTTTCAACACCAAGCGAATGCTGGACTTGTACTCTAACAAACGGGCCACGGACCACGTGCGATCTTTTCTTCCTCCTCTTTGTCTTATCCTCACCTTTTACTTACACACACTTAAACTTACGTGCACTTCAGTACGTGTACCGCACATATCCAGAGACATGTGTGGGAGCTCAATGAATGTCCCGGCTGGAGCAGCGTTCCACTTGGAGAGAAACCTGGAGGTGAAAACCCCGGCAAACCGACCTGTAGTTCGGTGCCGAATCTTGCCGTCTAGCGGGGGAAGAAGAGAGCTACACCCGGCTCTAACATTCACTATACTGATAGCGCTAATGGCCAAAGTAGGCGACGCTGTCGGAAAGACGAAATAATCACCATACGACCAAACAATCATAGCGATGAGCAGTAGTCTTCCAGTAATAGCCTTCAACTTACAATACACTTCAACATCACTCACCCTTTGAAAAAAAAATTACTTTCAGAAATTAGGACTCGGCCAATAATACGTTTTTGTGGTTTAGGTCAGAATTCTCTGCTTATTGGCCTTGTGTTATTTTTATATTAACATAATTTTAAGTGAACAATCACTGGGCACAAACAGTTACAAAAAACATTTGAATTCTATTTGATTTTATTCAACACTTATTAATTTATTTTTTCTATTCCACGTTATATGTGATATCCAAAGTACAAGAAGTCGAGATTGTTTATTGTCTTCTTCCTACGTACAAGGCAATTACGTATACATCTTACAGTAAACAAAACTGAAAAAAATGCCATTGAAAATTTTTAATACGTCAAGGACTACCACAAATTAGTGGGATTAGGTGTAATTAAATATGGATGAAGATTGAAAGCAGCAGTGATAACTTACCACATTACCTCACATGGGAGGTATATTATGTTCATGACTTATTTCACCTTTCTATTTGAAAGATTCGAATTATACTCATGCGAGTCTAAAAAGATTTGTAAATTATTAAGCTTTTAAGTCCATTATATACTACTGTATCTCACCGTGTTAATATAGCAATAAGAAAAATCCGGAATAAGGAAAATGAGTTAGCATTATAACCATAAGTCTCGATAGTGTCATAACTTTTATGATAAGTTGAATTTTAATGTAGAGAAAAGGAGAAAGTGAGAGATAGGAGAGAGAAAAAGAAAAATAGTGAAAGAGTAGAGAGAAAATAGGGAGAGAGGAGAGAAGTAGAGGGAGAGGAGAGAGAGAAGTAGAGGGAGAGGAGAGAGAGAAGTAGAGGGAGAGGAGAGAGAGAAGTAGAGGGAGAGGAGAGAGAAGTAGAGGGAGAGGAGAGAGAGAAGTAGAGGGAGAGGAGAGAGAGAAGTAGAGGGAGAGGAGAGGGAGAAGTAGAGGGAGAGGAGAGAGAGAAGTAGAGGGAGAGGAGAGAGAGAAGTAGAGGGAGAGAAGAGAGAATCAGAGAGTGTGAGGGAGAGTGGGGGTTGGGAGGGAGAGAGGGAAGGGGGAGCGGGAGGAAGAGGTAAAGGGTTAGAGGAGAGACGGAGAGAAAAAGGGAGAGGCAGATATACAGTGAGAGGGATAGAGAGGATGAGAAGAAAGGGATGAACTGTGAGGAAGACGAAATCTGTTACACTATGCAGTGTGACACAGAGTCCTTGCTGTTACACAAGCCTGAGGGTCGTGCAATGAAATAGTGTCCTTGTGAACTTCCTCTGTTGAGAGTCGTTTGATCTCGTGTGTTGCTGAAGCTCTGGTTACAGAGGGTTTCTGTAGTTTCCCTAGTCTCTTTGTCCGGAGTGAATTATGTGCTAGTCGTCCGTGTAATTTTCAACTTGTCTCTTGAGCGTAAAGCTGAATGGGTTCCTCAAATGATGCTTCATGGAACGGAACGTTTGTAATCGTAAACTATATGTAATTGTGTAATTGAGAATCATTTTGTATATACAATTTACAATTAATTATTTCATGGGTTCTACGAAGCACTATCAATATCCCTGAAAATACACGACAAGAAGTATAATTAACACATTGATTATTAAATCAGTTCTATTTGGATACATATTCGTCTGAAAATTCAGATTTGATAAAGATAGGAGTCCAGAAAGTAAATAAGCACATTCTAGGGACAGGAGAGACTGATTTTTCTCACGTGAAATATGATTTTGTGGGAAGTACAAATTACCTGTATTTCATAATTTAAACGCGAGGCACGAATTTTTTGGAAGATCTTCTCTGAAGATTTTACCCAAGTAGCAGTGATAGTACGGAAATTACTATTTTATTGTGGGGCATTTGGAACATCTTGCTGTTATGGAGATCAAAGATTATTTCTATCAGTTTCTTATTAGGTCACGGGCGTGAGCAAACTGTACGTCATTCAGCCAGCAAATAACATCATTTTTAGCTACACTTACCTTCCCACACTGCTATTTCATTATGACACATTTTTCATCTATGTTTGAGGATGTTCTATTAGGTGCAAATTTCCCAAATTTGATAACTTGGATAATTTAATTTGTTGGTGAATATTTTATCGCCGACAAACAGCATTCGGACTGTCATTTTACTTAATATTTCTTGCACGTTGCTTTACACGTTTAGCGAACAGTTCACACTCGAAGTGATCAGCCAAGATGATGCAGCCAGGAAAGAGAGTACCTCTTGTCAGTGGGATAGAAACACCGAACGAATACGGTGGAACACGGAGATCATACAGTTTTATTCAGCGAATGTTCACAGGCAAACTTGCATGTAGTAATTGGTTATAGTTGTAAAAATTAAAACGAATTATAGGAAAATATAATTCCCAAGAACAGTTTTATGGAAAAATAAATATTGTGGAAATGTTCGTGCCGCGTTGTAAGTTTTGCGAACATTGCGCGCTCGAGGGAGTCCACAGTAATCTCAGAGTGCGCAAGACGGCAAGAAGCAGCGGATGATTCCCTGGGAACATATGAAGCCGGGCCCGGCGCAGTCGGTAACTCTCCATCCTTGGGGAGCGCGTCGTTCTTGTGCTCGTGGCGGCGGCAGTGGAGTCGAAGGGAGAGGCTTCAGCTTGGAATTACGGTTCCGTGCCAAGCGACTCTCGCAGAACATAGAGGCCAGGCATTCTTAATAGGCGAAGCTTTTCAACTGTTGTTTATACAGGCTGTCCAGGGAGGAAACAACGAAACTTCGAAAATAAACTCTTAAGACAATTTTAAGCATATTTGAGGAGCAAATATAGCAAAAATTCATCCATTTGGCAAAAATTGATTTCTCCTGTTGTTTTTACCTAGAATTTTATTTCCAAAAAGAAATGTAAGATGTCTTACAGTACATTAAGTAGTACTCTATTCGTTGAGTTAAAGGCAGTGTTGAAAAGTGTAATATTTGGGCTACATTTTTCATTTTATTAGAAAAGTGTGAAGTCATGTTTTGAATGTCTGCTCCTCATTTTGGCTAATAAACTCCGTCGATATTTCGAATGGTCGATCCTCAATAAGCACTCAAAGGTTGCTTTGAAAAAATACTTTCTATGCAAAAATGTGCATTTCAGAAACATATAGTAAATACTTCAGAAGCATGAAAATGGTTTATTACTTACAAAAGAAATGAATATATTTGTTCACAAAGAAAAGAAACACAGAAATAAAAAATCTCAAATTTACACAAATGATTTGTTTCTTTTATTTCTGTGTTAATTTTTCTTTGTGGACAAATATATTCATTTTTTTTGTAAATAGTAACCAATTTACATGTTTTTGGAGTGTTTATGTTTCTGAAATTCCCATATTTGCATAGAAAGTGTTTCTTCAAAACAACTTTTGAGTGCTTATTGCGGCTCATCCATTGGAAATATCGATATATGCTTAAAATTGTATTACGCGTTTATTTTCGAAGTTTCGTTATTTCCTCCCAGGACATTCTATATAATTAAAGAGTCTTCTATTTTGTAAACGTAAAAAAGATGCTGAATGAGTTGATGAAAACTCCGTACAGCTAATATTCGCAAAGTAGCTTTTTTTCTCAATCAAATGAAACTCGAAGTCATTCTATGCGATATTTATTGCATTGCACGATTCACGAACATCTCTGGAACATCTCTGGAACACCCCACAGTCACCTCAATCCCGCCACCAAGGAGCGCTAAGCATGTGAAGTCGGGCACAGCGCAGCCGTTTCCATGCAGCCTCTCAGAGCGTCGAGATCTGGAGCGGGCGGGGGCAGGGACAGGGGCACTTGGTATCAGCGAGGAATTGCAGCCACAGTAGACGAATCTCCCAAAACAAAGAGAACAGAATTTCTTTTAATCCCCACCCCCCAATTTGTGATGTATGTAGTTGCACTCTACCCTTGGACCACATCGTAGAGTCATGTCCCACGTTTTCCTTACAGCGAAAAAATCTCGTGCGGGGACTGGACGTTGGTGCACTGTTGTATTCCCCTGCCCATCAGAATCAAGTGGTTCAGTTTTGTAAAAATATTGGTATGATATCGAAAATTTGAGCTCAAACTAACATGTTAATTATTGTGAAGTGTTGTATTGTATTATTGTCAAATTGTGGTATTGTAACAGTATAGTGTCGTATTAGAGATCTAAATTGAACTTGTGTATTGGATATTGTATTTAGTGTGGTCGCTAATGACCTTGCAATTGATGCGACCTAAAATAAATAAATAAAATAAATAAATAAATAAATAAATAAATAGCATTTCTTTTACAGTGCATTTACATAGGTATAGATAAATATATTTGCACAAGCTCTAAAAAGATGTTTATCAAGATATTTATTAATACGTTAAAATTATTTAAAAATCAGAAGAAGTAAATATTATTCACACAATAAACCATTCTAAAAGAAAACTCGTAGTTCTTTCATGAGATGTTTATTGTATTGCACGATTCGCGTGTATTACAGACTCGGTTCGCCGCAGTCTCTCCGATTCCGTCGTCGGTGTCGGTGACACCGTCTCCTTCCAGCGCAGAGTTCTTGCCCTGGCGGCGGCGGGGGCGGGGCCGGGGGCGTGGCCGGGGGCGGGCGGCATCAGCGAGGAATTACGAGCGCGCGTCAGAGCGCGCGCCGCCGGGGGCCGGGGATCGTGGCCCGGGAGGGTGTCGGAGCTCGGCGCCGGGGAATCGCGGCTTCTTGCTCGCCTCTCTCCAGCAGACGACGCCCCGCATCGGCCTCTCACTGCGAGCGGACGTCACGGCTCCCGCCACGCTACGGTGGATGGTTTCATTGTTAGTGATTCCGGACGCGTCCACTACTGATGTCTTTAGTCCCGTAGGTGTAGTGCATGTTTTTATTCGGGTGGTGGTGGTGGTGGTCTTCCCCCGCTGGATGGCCACATCCGGCGCCGACCTACCGTCCACTAACAGGGTTTCCCTAACCAGGTATCTCCCACCAGCGGGGTACCGCCCCAGCCGGGGCGATCTCCCGACATGCGTGGTAGTGTAGTGCATGTTACTGTAAGTGTGTTTGTGTGTAAAGGATGGGGATATGAGGGAAGATCACGTGCGGTCCGTTTGTTAGGGTTCTGCTCCGGCACTCGCCTGGTGATCGGAGAATCCACGCAAAACTACCGATCAGAGCAGCAGGCGGGTAGAATTTTCCTCCAGACAGCAACTGAATTCGACCTAACTGAAAGGCTAGTCGAAAATCCAGCCGCTGTCGGGACTCGAACCTAGGACCTCCCGGTCAGAGGCACTGCAGTGACATCAGTTGATGCACTGATCTACCGCTCCCGGTCTACGCTTCGGCTCTTAGCCGACTAAAGCAAAGCAAAGAAGAGGTATGTGAAACAATAAGGATTTTTACGACCGGAATGAAAGTCGACCTTTATCCCCTCTTATATAATACGCCAAGAAAATACTGCTAATAATTCCTTTTATAAGAAACCACCGACAAAAAACCGTATATGTATTACTACTGGATATATGATTACTCTCAGGGGTGTATCAAACAGATTTAAGACGAAAAACATAGAACTTCGCAGATTATGGTAGATTAGGATTATCATGCGCACACGCAACCCGCAAACCACATGACCCATCCAAATACTCCCCTGCGCAATCTTACCGTCATGCATAACTCGGAAGCAATGCATCCTAGAGTCTTAAAAATAAGGTTACGTACAATTTTTCAAAAATTTGCGAACTTTTTCGTATAATTTTGCTTGAAAATACGGGCGAGAAAGTACGTGGTGTTTTAGCACCAGTAGTTCAATATTTTTTCTATTGATAGACTTACAAAGGAATGAGGGGCAAAGGAAACACCAGAATCCTAAGAAAATCTGCCGCCAATCTCCTTTTTCTCCCACAAATTCCACGTGGGTTAGCTGGAGTTTGAACTCGGAACCCAACGGTGGATGGTGAAAATGTCTGTCCATGACACGGAACGTTCCGGTATACAACACGCCTCTCTTTTAAACTCTGGAAAGTAATTTTATACTCCGATTAAAACATATGTGCCCTTTCAAGGTCACGAGCTGCAAAGGGAGGGAGATACTGCCATCCAATTGGGAGCTTCGTTACGACTTAAATGTTTCGTATTGGACCTCCCAATTGGGTGAGAGTATCCCCTTCTTTTTTCAGCTCGTGACCTTAAAGGGACACTTCGTTTTAATGTGGCTTCGATGGTGTAACGGGTAGCGTATCTGGCTGTTGAGTCCAAGTTCGCGTGTCAAACTGATCGAGGCCGTGGATTTTTAATGGCGAAAAAATCCTGCGTACTTCTTCTTATGAACGTGAAGTAAATCCGGCTGTCCCATGTTGTAGATTTGCTGGATATAAAATATCCTCAAGCCGAGCCTTTGATCAAAATTCAAATCGCCTGTTTCATCACCAGAGTGATACCTCCTTTCTCTGCCAGACGGTGAAAGAAGCACACCGGAATATGTGTGGTCAGGCGGAAGAGCAGGCTTCATGGTCTGAGTCACGCCCCAGGAAATAAAGCATCATTGAAATGAATTGAATTTTAATCGGAGTATACACTGCAACGTATCGGGGCTTGATTGGGCGTTTTCCTTTCGCCCCACCCCGGGGGTGAGAGATCGAGTGTCGGGCGTGTCTCTTACACGAGTCCTGTGTTCTTGCCCCGCCGGCGGTGGCTCCCGCAGAGGTTGAAGACTGCGCTGGAGTTCTTGCGTCTCGCGGCCGCAGCGTCGCATCGTCGGGAGCCGCGGCGGGAGGGGGCGTGGCTGCCAGCGCGCTGCCGCGATGTGGGGCAGTTGTGGAAAGACACGTCTGTTATTATTAAGCCCCGACTTTGTATTAAATATTGTAAATATTAAATGTAAGAATATTTAAATCTAATATGTAAAAGTCAATATTTGTTTGTATTTCATGCGCTGCCGTACCGTTCATCTGATGGGATAAAAGTCTGTCAACTTATTGCTTGCGCGAAGAATATAGGCATAGTTCATAATATATGCAACACTTGCGCGAAGAATATAGGCATAGTTCAATGGGAATGTGCGCATGTCTGTCGCACATAGACGCGTTGATTATATTATGCGTTTAAACTGAGTCAAGCGCCAGTGAACAGATGCACTACGCACCCCTGGCACCCTCAAGTATTAAGCGTGTCTTCGTTGCACATTTTGCTCTTGCGATTGTGAAATATCGGCCGGAATCATTACTTCAACGTTATTTTGGTTAGGTAAATCAATTTTTTCCAACACAGTCGTAGCGAATGCATGCCCAAACTTGAGGGAGAATATGTTAACAATACATGACAACCATGTCTAAACCAGAACCTAGAACAAACTGGCACTTTTTCATCTATTAAAATTTTTGCGGATCGTAGCGTAAAACGTGATTAACAATCACGTGCCAAGTGGCGTGTGAAGTGTAATCCATTATACTAGCACAGCATTGCCGGCTCTACTAGTATTAAATAGCCTCGGTTTTTTAGGTTAGAAACCATTATGATCATTTTCCAATTGAAACAAAAAAACACTGAAAAGAAAAGGAGTTAACTAGATAGGCGTATTTTCTCTGTTACGTACAAATCATTATAAAACTTTAGGTAATAATGAAATTGCCATTTTGATTATTCCTTTCTGCATAAAAGCGAAGTGCAACTTAACAATGATCTCAAGTTTATTTTCATATGTACCTGTGGAATATATGCGTTTATATTGTGTCTATTTTTATCATTTAGGCAATGTGTACATTTTGGATTTCGTTTTATTTACCAACCTTACATATGAATAGCTGTTGATCATAATTTTTTGTGCCGACAATTAAAAAAATAAATGAAAATCGTATATCTTTGTAAAATGTTTAGCATTTTTGAAATATAAAATAGTGTCGTAATAAATGAAGTAAAACTCATTGAATCTGATTTGCAGACGAACTCAGGCAAATGCATAAAACAAAGGGAAGAACAAATTTAAATTATGAGAAATAATTAAAAATTCAAACAAAGCTGGATACAGCCTACCTCCATCCCTGTTTGCTGGTGACTAATCATGCAATGTGTGTACCAAATCAAGGGTCTGGATATAAATAGCCCGAAGAAAGAGATTCGATTTGAGGTGTGTAGCTAGATACTTTCTTCAATGACTAGAAACAAAACAAAATTAAAAAGATCAAAGTTTAAAGAAGGCTGAAGGCCAAACCTAATGGTTTATATGTGTCAATAGTATTTTACGTGATTAAAGAGATCCGATCTCAGTGACACCAACAAAGAGACTTGCGGTAAGTAGCTACATATGTTTTTCAAAGAAAACATGTCCAATGTAAAAGATTTTTCCTTTTCGTGTTAATCTTACGTAAGTCTAATGACCCTATCTCACGAAAGTCGGCAATAAGATCCAACTTGTACAAGTGAACATTTGTAAAAAAAAGTACACGAGAACAAAAACTGTATAAGTCTCTAAATTTGATTTCGAAACGCCTTGTGTTGCTACCTACGGAGATTCAGAACATTAAAGTTAAGTGTCTCCTCCCGCAGCTGCTTTTTTTCATTGCTTTCTACCTCGCTCTATATGAACTCGCACGTTGCTCTCAAATTTTGGAGGTTGTTTCCATGTAATATTTACATGGTGGCGCTCCATTTCGCAGGCGATCGATTACGGAACTAACACGGGAAAAATAACTTTTTTCTCTCTATGAGACAAATGAGTTTCTGTTTTCACCATTGTATAAATAACTCCAAGACAAATAAAAACAACTCTAAACATTTTTCGTTCCCATTGCGAGATTCAACCCAAAAATAAATATTGGTATAGCGGTGAGTTGTCTTTGGCATTTAAAATAAAATAATTATAGGCGTTGTCATTGTCAACAATATGATTTGTTGTTTGTGGCTCCCAAACAGCAGGAAACTGATGATGATGGCTAAGCCATCGAAAGCTGCTCTTGTAATAAATAATATTGTTGGCAGTGACAAGGCCTATAATTATTTCAAAAAATAAATGCCGGTCGTGATGCTTCTGTGACTCAATACATCAACTTACTGTATCACGGGAAAAGAAGCTGCACTAGAAAAATTAGATAAAATTCCACGAAGGCTAAATGTCGACCACGATTCGTGTTGCTATGCACCTTACGAGAATCCAGAGGCGATCCGAGCTGCAGTCGAAGAGGTCATGGTTGTGCTTATCAGACGGCTTGCCAATCGTCGCGACGTCTTTCGTCGGGTTGCAGGTCGTAGCAGCAGGCTGTCCGTCCTCCCTAACGCTTTCCGACCTCTCTTCCGCTGGCACTACCAAAATCGGTTACCACAAAACCACATATACCACCATTTAGAACTATTTAATTGCTAATTAATTACGCAAAAATTATTTTTTTTGCTCTTCAAACTTTTGCGTAATGAATGGTGAGCTAGCGGAAGATTCCGCTGGATCTACCACATTTAATTACCACAAAACCAAATATACCATCTTGTAGAGCGATTTAATTGCTAATTAATTACGCAAAAATTATTTCAATTGCTCTTCAAACTTCCGAGTAAATAATTATAAACTAGCACTTCCGGTTTCCGCTGGCACTACCACAAACGGTTACCACAAAACCACATACGCCATCTTGTAGAGCGATTTAATTGCTAATTAATTACGCAAAAATTAATTTTTTTGCTCTTCAAATCTTTGCGTAATGAATGGTGAGCTAGCGGAAGATTCCGCTGGATCTACCACATTTAATTACCACAAAACCAAATATACCATCTTGTAGAGCGATTTAATTGCTAATTAATTACGCAAAAATTAATTTTTTTGCTCTTCAAACATTCGAGTAATTAATTGTAAATTGCCGGGCACAAGCGGCCCGCCGGCCGGCCGGCCGGCCGGCCGAACGGTTGGCGTCGTGACGTCACGGTTGAGGGGTATCCAGGCCGCAGCCGTCGCGCCGGCGCCGCTGCGCGCCCGGCTGACTGGCATATTTAAATGAAATACACGAACAGGTCGTGAACTGACTTCGGTATTGAAAATTATGCCAGTACTTTGTTATGTTCATAACAACAGAGAAATGGGCCGATAATTTTGAATTTCATTTTTGTTGTCTTTTTTGAAGAGCGGCTTAATTTTAGCTGTTTTGAAAATATCTGGAAACGTTCCAGTGCATAAAGATGCATTAAACATGTGAGTTAACGGGTGTATAATGGCATACGCGCAAGTCTTTAACAAAGAATCCGGGAATTCATCTAAACCGGACGAATATTTATTTTTAAGTTTACCGATTATTTTGAGAATTTCATAGGAAGAAGTTTCGGAAACGAACATTGTGTCTAAAATTTTGGGTGAACTATCTGTTTTTGAATTTTGTGGCTGAAGACCCTTAGTGAGATCGGCAACAATTCTCCAAAAGTATTGCTTAAAAGACTAGCCATTGTTGCCGGATCGTTCACATTTATATCGTTATATTTTAAAACAACATTCTCTACGGGTTTTTTAGTTGATTTGGTAGTATTTTTTATTATATTCCACATTGCTTTAGTTTTATTATTTGAGTTCAAAATATCCTGATCGTTTTTCATGATTTTAGCCTGCCTTATGACTTTCCGTTTGTATTTTTTAAAGTAGATAAGGAAATCTTGAGATACGTCATGACGTTTAGAAATGAAAGAAAGAATTCGCTTGTTTTTACAAGATGTGCTAATCCCTTGTGTTATCAAAGAATTGCTTTTCCGTGAAATATTTAATTTTCGTTTTTGAAGAGGAAAGCAAGGGTTAAAATGAAATGAAAGAGTTGAAAAAAAAAAAAAGAATTATATTTGTTGTTTGTATCAACAGTATTATAAACCGCTTCCCATGACTCCTGCATCAAGTAATCAATGACTAATTTAATTTTACTTTTAGTAAACAATCTAGTCATACTTGTATTATTTACTGTGTCAGTGATGGCATTTCTTATAATGGTAAGAATTTGTGGATCGTGGTCACTGTATGCTAAATCTTTTGTTTCAACTTCATATCGAGTAGTAGTTTTGTTAATTATAATTTGATCAATTGCCTTCATCGAATGTTGTGTGATCCGTGTAGGTACATTAATTGTAATGTCTAAATTGAAGGACTTAATTAAATTGAGAAACTTTTCTTTCTCGCAAGAATCGACCAGAAAATCAATGTTAAAATCTCCGCATAACAATGGATTCAAAAGAGCGATTGCTGACTTTGTTAAGTGTTATCTCCAGGTTTTCTAAGAACAAAATATAATCTGCAGTTCTCTTTGTTGGAGGTCTGTAAATGCAAAGTATTATCACTTTTAGTGAAGTAAGATGTACAACAGAAATTTCGAAAATATTTTCAATGGAATACACATTTAATTCCGCCAAGAATCTCAAGAAAAAGCTTATTCATCCGCCATCTCAAGAAAAAGAACATTTTCAGTAATACTTTAAACATAAGAGTTCATTTTCAACTTCATTTTCTGTGCATGTCTTCTAGAATTCAGTGGGAAATACAATTATTCAAATTATCGTTTCTATGTTGTCGCGGCAGGAAGTATTATTCCGAAGGACAACATGGATAAGAGCCAAAATGTATTGCTTATTTATCCTTGAAAATAGATTTTATTACATGGGAGTGCTTTTTTTTCCCTCCTTCTCCTGTTTTCAAAATTTAAGTAGTATATGACTTAGTGTAGGGATCACAGAATTTTGAAAATGCGCACACAATTCACTTTTCCCCATAGCACGTCATACGCAGTTTTAACTGTTTTTTTATGTTAAATAAATAAAAAGAGTTTGTGTGAAAATTACGGGGAATTGGCAATGGTAAATAAGTTACGCTGTTAATGTTTTAATTTATGTGAAGAATAGATCCACTCTCAGGCCCAGTCTGCAGGATGTGAGTGTCCCGCGAGGGGAAGGGGGGGGCAAGAGGCGATGAACTATTGAATTTGTTTGTTAGATGACCTTGAGATTTCGACGGTCTGTGTTCCCACCTCGTTTCAATCTCCACACTACCCCTTCTCTTTCCCCTTGAAGCTGCCACCCGACTCTCGCTTGACGTCACAAACTTACAGTATTATTTAGTGTATTTAGTATTATTAGTTAAGTGTTTTGTAAAAATATTTGTTAGAGTGTATAATACATTACTTTTTATAGGGGTATTTTACTTTTCTCTCTTGAGCAGAGCATGTGCATGTGCTTCTTTACAGATAACCAGTTTGTGTGAAATGAGGCAGTCACTAGTATTTATTAATTTCATTAGATTTCTCTTAATGTACATTGTTATATTTAATGTATTATAATATTGGTATTTTCATGTAGAATTATAACGAATATGTAATATTACAACTGATATTATTGACATAGACAAAATAAATACAATAAATAATAAAATATTTTATTGAACTTCTGTGTAGTTTGTGTTCAGAATTATTTAAACACACAATACAAAACAAAAAATACGTCAAACATATTTAATACTTATTTAATATTTGTCTTTCATTTTTATGTATATTTTTTGGTTTTAATATTTTTACTTTACACATCTCAATATTTTACTAGCTGCACAGCAGTGAAGTTTTTAATTCTTCTAGGCCTTTGAAAAAATTGGTTTATTTCTTAAGGCTTTATTACATTGCCAACGATTCAACAATGCCTAATTGACCTAATCGGGGCTCACACCAGACCTGTATATTGTGGATTACGTACTTCAAATCAAGTTAGTTAAAACTACACTGATTTCAAAACACAAATACTTCGACTACACTGTCATTACATGTATTTAAGAAATAGGAAGACTATTTGGAAAAGGGGCTGGCAGATAGTTTGTAATTGAATGTTTTAAACATGGTGGAAATTTCCACCATGGTTTTAAAGGAGTTTGAATATAGATATTTCTTGTCAACAATGTCATGAGGTACAAACACGTGATGAGTTGAGACCGAAACAACATGTAGTATGTAGTACGAAACATCAGAATATGTACATAAATACAAGTACATGTAGTATGAAACATCAGAATATGTACATAAATATGTAATAAAAACAGGAAGAATCAGGGACCGAATACCGAAATAATAGCGGTAAAGGTATTTATACCGGTATAGAAATACCTTTACCTCTATTATACCTTTATTCAAAATACCTTTAAAAATACCGGTATAAGACGTCAAATACCGGTATTTTTAGAGGTATTTTACCTTTATCCGACGTCTATACCGGTAAAATACCTCTATTTAAAGGTATTATACCGGTATTCTCTCATCAAAATACCGGTATTTTCCTATGAAAATACCGGTATTTCAGTAGAATCATACAGGTATTTGGGGGAAATTCATTGTGATTTTTTCCGCTGAGATGGCTCAGAGGAAACAACTGTTTACACGGCAGAGTTTCTGACCGGGAGGACCTAGGGTTCGAGTCCCGAGGGTGGCGGATTTTCGACACATATTCTAGCTAGGTCGAGTTCTGCCGTTGACTGGGAAGTCGAGTTCTGTCGTCAGACGGATGGACCACCCAACGGTTTTCGCAGAAATCAACACGAGCTCGTTCGCTGACCTTGGACCTCACGTCCGGGCGCAGAGCTTGGCGACACGTCATAGATAAAAAATGGAGAAACGTGTCTTCTTATCCATAAATGAGTCCTCCCACGCATACCAAACTTCCTTTTTGCACGACTGTGTTTATCACTAAATACGATTATTTGCTTAAACTTGATCGTATCACTAACATTCCCGAAAATAATTATTTTCAGTTTGCCCAGTTTCCTTATTCTGCACCATAATTAATAATTATATACATATATATATATATATATATATATATATATATATATATATATATATTATATATTATATATATAATTATTAATTGTAACTAAAACAATATTGACATTGAATGCTAATAGACATTAACTATTCTTATTTAAATTAAATGTTAATTTTAATTAAAAAGTAAAAATGTTAATATTGATAAACTCTTTTTTATTAATTAATAATATTAGTATATATTTCTTATTATTAAGGAAGAAACATTCTTCTCGAAGTGGGCTCCTCCAGATGCATTTTACAATGTAAGCTACCCGCGTAGAAGGGAACCCTTGCCCACATGCGATGTTAATAGCTAATAATAATAGTAATAATAAAAATAATAATAGTAATGTAATATAATAATAATATAATAATAATATAATAATAATAATAACATAATAATTTACTTTTATTACAAATTTTCTCAATATTTGCAGTTAATGTCAAAATATATTAAACCCTTCATATTAACCAGGAAAATAACATTTTATTTTAGCCCTATTTATTAATGTATAATTAAGATTTAATTGTGAAATGAAGTAAAATGAAAAATCATTTTTAACAATAACAAAACTGGGCCTGAAAGCCTGAACGTTCGTGATTATCTCAAGGTGTCAACGCTTCCTCAGTTCGCCGAAGGAGGAGTCGGGGAGGGAACAAACGGTCCTACGCCTACGATCGGCGCATACGTTGACAGCCTCTCCATGTGCGAAATACAAAGACAGGCTTAGGTCATCCTTCAGGCCAGATGGGAGATAGCTCGATGTAGGACACTACGAAAAGGTTCTCTTCAATGGAATCAATAATTATTATTTCATATTTCAACTTTTCCGAAGTGTAAATTAAGGGAGGTTTTCAATACATACAACGTATGCAAAACGTAAACGCCCGAAAACAAAACATTTACAATAATGAGAATAGAATTTAATACAGTTGTTTTATATATATACAAAATAATAATTTAAACAATAAATAACAATTATGAAATGATATTTGATTAATAAACATTTTGTGAGATATTATTAACTAAAGTAACCTATTTTTTCAACATGTATGGATGGTAAGCTATATTTCTTCATTGAAAATACCGGTATAATACGGTATAACCTTTATGGACGTCCATACCGGTATAGACGTCCTATAGAGGTATTTTACCGGTATAAAAGAATAAAGGTATTTGAAAAAGGTATGGAAAAATACCGGTATTATACCGGTATTCAATACCTTTTTCGGTCCCTGGGAAGAATATGTAACAAACAGGGAAGAATATGTAATATCGAATATAATATGTTACATTAAAATACTCGAATTATAATAGTAGTTTATGCAATTAGTTTATAATGTTAAGCTTTATTGCATGAGTACATGTTTTGAAAACGAGCGACGTTAGGAGCGAGTTTTCAAATTTGTACGAATGCAATAAAGCAACATTATAAACGAGTTGCATACGCTATTTTTTTGTATAACAGCATTATAAATTTACAAGAGAATCAAACTTAATTTCGCGAAACAACTTTCTTCTGACGTCTCGGGTGCTTGACATCCAACGCCCTCTGGAAATCAAATTCAAGATGGCATTGTTGACATCCGTGCGAGAAAACGGTGGTCGGCTGTTCCGTCTTCTTCTACCTCCCCACGATTCTCTCGCTACTATTGGCTGAATGTGTGATGACGCAATCATTCGTGCAGTAAAATCTAATACGTCATCATTTGTGCCGTAAAAGACCCTTTTATGAACGATTTCTTGCCCCAGAAAATGACGTTTATAATGCTGGTATACAAAAAACACATTAACATAATACGAACTCATTTTTATAAAATATTTCCTATACAAAGTTTAAAAGCATTTCAAACGTTTTAAAATTCATTTGGAAAGCACAAGTGATGCACAAGTGAGCCAAATAGCAATGGAACAAATGTTCTAAAGATAATGTTTATCCTTCCATAATTATTAAATATCTACACATATCCAAAGAGTCGTCAATCGCATTACTGATTTATGATTAGCAGATGCTACAAAAATGCCCATAATTCAAACCTCGATTTACAAATAACTTTGCCACTGTGAAAGAACAGTAAGTCACGTGTACAAATAGTTCTGCTATAACCCTGTAAGGGTTACATAGTCACATAGGCAATGTTTTGCGATATAGCCCGACACAATTGAAAATATACAATGTCAACAAAATGAATTTCTAACTCGATACCACAGAACGTACTACGATAGAATCAAGTATTTTCCAACATATCGTAGATTAGGACACGCATACAGCGAACATTAGCAAAGTACTTGGAAGACTTTTATGAACATAACAAAGTACTGGCATAATTTTCAATATCGAAGTCAGTTCACGGCCAGTTCGTGTATTTCATTTAAATATGCCAGTCAGCCGGGCGGGCAGCGGCGCCGGCGCGACGGCTGCGGCCTGGATACCCCTCAACCGTGACGTCACGACGCCAACCGTTCGGCCGGCCGGCCGGCCGGCGGGCCGCGTGTGCCCGGCAATTTACAATTAATTACTCAAATGTTTGAAGAGCAAAAAAATTAATTTTTGCGTAATTAATTAGCAATTAAATCGCTCTACAAGATGGTATATTTGGTTTTGTGGTAATTAAATGTGGTAGATCCAGCGGAATCTTCCGCTAGCTCACCATTCATTACGCAAAAATTTGAAGAGCAAAAAAATTAATTTTTGCGTAATTAATTAGCAATTAAATCGCTCTACAAGATGGCGTATGTGGTTTTGTGGTAACCGTTTGTGGTAGTGCCAGCGGAAACCGGAAGTGCTAGTTTATAATTATTTACTCGGAAGTTTGAAGAGCAATTGAAATAATTTTTGCGTAATTAATTAGCAATTAAATCGCTCTACAAGTTGGCGTATTTGGTTTTGTGGTAACTAATTGTGGTTGATCCAGCGGAATCTTCCGCTAGCTCACCATTCATAACGCAAAAGTTTGGAGAGCAAAAAAATTAATTTTTGCGTAATTAATTAGCAATTAAATAGTTCTAAATGGTGGTATATGTGGTTTTGTGGTAACCGATTTTGGTAGTGCCAGCGGAAGAGAGGTGACAACGGCGCCCGGCGAGAGAGCGGAGGCCCCATTATCGAGCGCTCTTGCGCCGCAGCCGCTGCCATCTCTCTCGATCGCGCTGCTACTGCTGCTACATTCTAGATTGCCACCTCTGGCGTACACTGCGCTGCACGAGAAATTGACGACCACCAGTTTGGGTAGCTCCGGGCATCAATTGAGTGCCTTTGACAGAGGTTCCACTCTCGACGATGGCTGGATTTTCGACACTAGCTAAGTCGAATTCAGTCGCTATCTGGAGGCTAGTCGGTTGCTCTGATCGGTAGTTTTACATGGTTTCTCCGATCAACGCCAGGTGAATGCCGTAGCAGTATCGTCAGTAACGGGCCAAAGACCTCGCGCGATCTTTCCTTCCTCTTGGAGGAGGGATACGTGGTTGAAGGAAGTCGACGGGAAGTCGGTGCCTGATCTCGCCGTGCATCGGGTGAAGATCACCGCCACCTTCCGTGATAAAATCTGCACTACACTTACGGGACTAATTATTTTAGGATGTGAAATAGCTGATCAATCGATCCACGTGTGGACGCTAAGGCTTCCGCCCGCCACCAACACACACCCCACCGCGGTCGCCTTCGCCTCTTGCAGCAATCGCCAGGTCTCTGGGGGGGGGGGGGGGCGTCGAGGCCGTAGCTTCGTTGATTGATCATTCAGCAGCGCAGCGCAGGGCGGTGCCTGCTCTCCCGGGCGGGTGGCGCCCCACAGCACGCGCGAGGCCTCGCGATCGCAGCCTCGGACGGAGAGAACAGGGGTTACCCTATACGAGGGTGAGGGAAAACTGGCAGCGCGATGCAGTGGATGATTGCTGCGGGTTGCAATCGGGTTGTTGCTTCCAGATGCAGACAGGTGATTGCCGCGTGATCCATTGGATGGTGATTGTTTCGGGATGCAGTCGGGGGATTGCCGCTGGATGCAGTCACGTCTTACACGCGCGGCTACTGCGCCGTTTGGCATTTCATCCAGGCTGTTCCTTGAGGCTGTCTGTTACAGTCGCTTCCGATTGCCCACACGAATTCGCTACTAAAAGACTCCGTTTATTCTCGATATACTTGCGTGTTTGCATATTATTGCTTGAGAAAGAACTCTCGTGTTTGCTGCTGGGAAACTTTTTTAAAACGCTTTTCGTTGTTAAGAACTTTTGAAGCTTTAATAAAACGTTGCGAAAAAAACAAATTAAACGTTTATAAGTTCTGGAAGATAATCTTATTTTTTTCTACAGCATTATTTCTTTTGAAGATTTATAACTGATGTGAGAAAAAGGAATAAAAAATTCATATTATTTCAACATAATTCATACCTTTGTACTTTATGTGAATATAATAGGCTGGGTTTTTGTCTGCAGTGTGCAAATTGGCGGCTTCCGAATGTAATGGGAAAATAAGATAAAATATCAATGAATCAACTGTGAAAGAAAGGATAAGAATTGAGAACGATGTTTACAAAAGATAGAAGCCAGAAGATGGGAGATTGTTTGACCGTGTATTAGACACCACGAAGTCTTTCGACTGCCAGTGGAGAGAGGCGAGATAAAAGGAAGGAAAACAGGAAGCCTCGAAATGAAATTCTCGAGTCCGAGAGGAAAAGATTCCATTCGTGAAGTTCGCCGAGGAAGACGCGTTGAGCAATTGTGGGGAAGAAACTTTGGGACCGAGGGAAAAGAAATTGGGGCGCACCTCCTCAGAGGTCGTGCCGTGGGGGATGGGGTTGACAGCTCCCGAGCTACATGTAGGGAAGGCAAAAAGAAACATCGTTGTTTTCCACAAGAAACATCGATAATTTGCGTTCAATGTTTTCTTCACATCGATATTTTGTTGCAAAAACATTGATGTTTTTTCTTAATTTTTTTTTTTTTTTTATTAAAGGGTTTTAGGCACGCTGTAGAGTAGCTGCAATCCACAGCAATATCGTTGTTTTGCGTCATCCTCTTTATCACGATACACATTTCGCCTGAGCAATCTGAGGGAATTTTAGGTGATTTTACTACGATAGTGTATGCATGGAAGTGATTAAAGAGTAAAGTTGCGAAACACGATGTTATTTATTATTAATTTTATTCTTTACATTCATAATAATTTTTATTAACATACTAATAACATGCTGGTAACCTAACAATAAAATATACCCCTTTTACGTACTGTAATTAAAAATGGATAGGAAAAAGCTGGTTTATTAGTCTATAATTAAAACATCCGATGTTTTTGCGTCGATTTCATAGACATCGAAAACCCTTTAGCGATGTATCGAAACATCAATGTATCGATATTTTGGTAAAATTTGCCATCACTAGCTACATGCGTGAGGCTGGAGCCGGTGATCTTGAACAGACGTCGAGAATGCTCCTAACTTCTGAACAAGTGGGGACGCGATGAATCAGAAATCTCGTAAAGAATACCATTGCTTTCTCTTTATTTTATTTATAGAAAGTGATTGACCTAGTTATGATCTCTATGGGGTTGTATTACATTGCGTAAGTGGATTTTGAATACGTTTATTTTAAATGTATAAAAAGCTCGCTCATTACCAAAGTTTACTTGATTTCTTTGCAATTTTTTTATCGTCTCGTAGACCCTTTCCCCTCTGAGAATTAAAATTCCACTTTGCCACTCACTCCTCTCGATGTGAACAAAACACGAGCAAGCTTCGTGCCAATTTAAGAACGTGCAAGCAACAAAAGATTTTAATTTCATTTGATATTAATGTCCTGACATATTCTTGTAATTTTACATCGAAATTTGCCTTGTTCATACGTAGTTTTATTTTCTTTTTCATTACTTTATGCCGCTGGATATGCCTTTGGCCCGCAGGCCGCTTGCGACTTTTTAACGCCGCGCCGCCACGTGCTTGGTGGACGGGTCGAGGGGCAGATTTAAAATGCAGACCGCATTGCAGTTGCGGAGTTCGAGGCGGCCCCTGCCGGCGACTGCGGAAACAACTCGGAGGCAACGTGCCAGCCCTTCGGATCGACTCGCAAAACGCTGGTGCCGCGTTGTTGGAGCTACGGTTGTTTTGTTTTTTTGAAAACTTGTTCTACGACTGTTCTTGAAACTCGATCCCTTGCTGACACCAATCGATCCCTCGCTGAGACGGCTGATTCTGCAGAACAGCCGGGATGGAAATTCTGCACGCCGAGAAAAATATAATTTCGATTACAAATCCTCTTTTTCTTTCTTTTCCCTTGTGGATTGGTAAGGAAACTACGTCTTTATCTGGGAGAATAGAATTAAAAGTATAAATAAATAAAACATCATGGGTCGATATAATCTCTATTAGAAACATATTTCAAATTTGCTGATAGTAAAAGGGTTGCTAAAGTGTTTTGTTGTTGTTTTTAGTTAAAACCTGTATTGAGATACTACTGAATATTCTATAGTGCCCTTTTACAAAATAATATATTAAAGTTTCCGAAGTCATTTGATTTCATTCTTAGTTTTTAATTGATAAAATCGTTGCTGCTGGGTTTCGTAATTGAATGATAGCGTTGCGTGAAAAAATGCGCGTTACAGTTACTAAAGTTACGAGTACGGTATACGAAGTTTGAATTATGTGGTTGGAACTGGGTATGTTTATCCTCGCAGTTATTGCCGTAAGGTAGATAAGCAAATGATCATATAGGTGACCATTGCTGCTTCAATATACAAGTTTTTTGGGAAGGTATTAAAGCATAGATATCGGTGTGTTAAAGCCCTTTGAGTGGCATGCTGCAATCAATCTCTTTGACCGCGGTTTCCGTGTTTCGCATCTCGCTAATTGAATCGCAACAGTTATCGCAGGTCCTTTTCACTCCCAACAGCGCTGCAGATCGCGTAATCCGGAAGCCAAACCGACGTAATTGTGTCCCGCTTTGTTTTCTCTGTGAATAAATCGAGTCACCAATTGCATTTGCATTGCGAAAATACTTTATTCTAAGTTTCAATAGCAGGTGCGTTTATCAATGATCAGATACTGATAGAAGGTTTTTTGACTTCCAAAATGTCGCATTCGAAGTTAATAGAAAATTCGAATAGATTTGTCCTGTATACAATTCTTTACATTCCGACCGAATATTAACTGTTGCTGCTGCAAAATGCAAGTTGTCTGTAGCAGTTTTGTAATGACAGGCTGCCTCTTCCTTCGAGCCTTACTGTTGCATGACGCCAGGTGTGGCGTAAGCAGTGTCGCACTGAGTATAAGAATGACGTCAGTACGGGCAGTATGAACAAAGGTGGAATAACACAATCAAATATTAGCATTTTTCAGTCAAAATTTAAACTGTTTCATTGTTTTGGAATTGTTCCCGACTGGCTGGGTGACTAACGAAATCATAGACATCTCACATGGCCGCAGGCTGTGTAGTTTTTTTAAAATTTGTACGCGCATTGCGAAATTAGTAATATACAGTAGTGTGCAAATACATTGGGACAAGATGATTAAACTTAACTATGCACGTTTATTACTATATGAATCGTGTTTATTACGTTACTGTATGTTAATAATCAATGTGTCCTTTTGCTGCATTGAACTTCTGAACATGTGGCATAGATTCGACAAGGTTGGAGCAAATACTTCGTAGTTCGTCATGAAACCACACCTGTCGTCTCGAAGAAAAGACATTTGAGAATATCGATTTATTTTACGCATTATATACAGCTTTTCGGTTTTGACCTTGTAGTAAACCCATATATCAACGTTTCATGTATTTTTTTAAACCGCTTTGCCATCATTAGCTACATTGCATTCCGGTTGACCACAGCACCACCCGCGTTTCCGAGCCCCGCTCATTATTCGGGGTTACGCTCCGCGCCCATTGGCAAGTTACGATCGTGCCGTAATTCTTATACTTGCTCCCTCCTCCTCCTCCGCGCCCCGCCCCCTCCATCAAGCTGCAGGCGGGGCTCGCCCACTTTCACCGCATCAGAGTTCGCCGGCGCAAGCGGCCCCAAGGCGTCATTCCTTATTCCGGCGATTCCGTAACCACCGGCCGACTCATTCGGCTCCGAGGCAGCAGTGCCGTTGCAGCGTCGCTCATCGGGAGGGTTCGACTCCCGACGGCAGGATTTTCGATACTAGCTACAGATAGTTCGGTCGAATTCAGCCGTTGTCAGGAGAATACTGGGCGGCCGGATACTCTCATCGGTAGTTTTCCGTGGTTTCTCCATTAAATGCCAGGGGAATGCCGAAGGATTACCTAACAAACGAGCCATGGACCACGCGCGACCTTTCATCCTCATCCCCTTACACACACACACACACACATTCACTTACAAAACTCACTTTCACTTACAAATTTCCTTCACCACTCAGGCAAGGCGACCTGCTAGGAGTTTTCTCCCGCTGGTGGAGATACCCGGGAGGGGAAACATCGCCAGCCGCCTCGGCGTCGAATCACGATCCAGTAGAGGAAGAACACGAATTCCCGGAATATAAGTGCACTAAACGTACGGGACTAGTGTACACATCGCAGTGGACGCACCCGGTATCACAATCAATCAACTGCAACCACCGCTGCCCTTAGTCGCCCCGAATAGTGAATCTTCGCGCCACCGACAGCGCAGCGGCGTCGTTGCCCGCGCTGACCGCCCGAACGCGAGATCGCAAGCTCATCAACGACGTCGCAACGGTTGTTGAACGAACCAGTAGACTTTGTTGAACAATTCCCGTCTCCGTTTGGACCTGTCTGGTCGTGCCTATGACGAGGGGGAACGCAAGTAAAACGCCGGTTCTCTCGCCAGTAATAAATAACCAACAATTCGAACTTCTGTGTTGGCTGTGAAATGGTATTCCAGGCGTGAAGTAGTATAAAGTTTTCAGTCAGGGTCAGCCTTACTTGATGAGTTCTTATGGCAATTAGATTGTCGTTTCGTATAATTCCGCAGCATCCTCTTCTTGTTAATGCTTAACATATGGATCTCTAGTAAAAAAAGTTACGAATATTTGATTGGGCGTCGTTAAAAGAAGCAGTTTCTGTCGTAGTGGTCACGCCTCAAACGAGCAATTTTTAGACAAACAGCTCAACTCACGGTAGACAATTAAGCCGATAACAAGCCTCAAAAGTTCAGCTCGCCGGTTCTCAGATGAACAGCTGCCTTAAGATTGCATCTATGTCCCTTGCATGCGATTTGTAAATACGTTCGTATCTCCTTAGAACCCACTGTGTTGTAAAAACTTGTTATTTATACATAGTTTTTTGAATTTATTGAGTCACGTGAATACGCTGACATAACAGTCCAGGATTATTCGCTCTGGGAAGGTAGCAGAATGAGAATCGCGAAAGCCTACGCTTTCGTCGTTATAGGTAGAACACTTACCCCGAACATGTATGGCACATATTTGATTTATTTCGATTTTCGTTCGTCAAAAATAAGAAGAAACTATGTGACGTATGAAGCAAAAGTATAAATCTGCGCACATTTTACAGGGCTCCAGAATCCCTCCCTCGCACTTGTACCATACATGGTCAGATGATGAGGAAAAAGTACTATCAAAGACAAGTTAGCAACATTCGGAAACAAAACATTTTCGTTCCCGAGTTATAGAAAACTTGATTACATCGGTAAACGAAGTACAGATTTGATTTTATGGTTTTGCTAACAGAATAGCAACCCCAACTACTTCTACCACAACTTGCAAAAGTAGAGTTCAACAAAAAGGAAGTAAAATTAAGCTACTTGTGTTTGCAGAAGCAAGAAAGGAACCTTCTCAACATTTGTTCAATCAATTAGAGCAACTGCACGAAAAACTTGTTCGAGATGGGGGTCATTGATTCAGAAGCAGAAGTACAATACTAGTTACAGTCGTATCTAGTCTGTTTTTTTAATACAGTACAAATGTTAACGGTATTTTAAAAATTAGTGAAAATAAATATTGTTCATTTTTTATTGTCATCGTAGTTTCGCATCTCATAGAAACAGTTACGCATTTACTATGCGGTATACACATGCCACACCTGTTCACCACCGCAACACGCGTTTTACCTCAGTCTCCAATTTCAGTCGCTGTCTGAGGGAGAATTCTAGAGACCAGTCGCTCTGATAAAATAGTTTTCCGTGGTTTCTCTGATCAATACCAGTCTAATGCCGGAGCAGTACCCTGACAAACAGCCTACGGACCGTGCGAGAGCTTTCCTTCCTCTTCCTTATCCTACCCTCACCTCTCACACATTTACACTTACATGCACTACACTACCACACATGTCGGGAGACCAGTGGAGAGCTTAAGAGTTTGTATCGGCTGGGGCAGTGCCCCGCTTGTGGGAGATACCTGGTTGGGAAAACCCCCGCTAGTCGACGGTAGGTCGCCACCGGATCTCGCCATCCAGCTGGAGAAGATCGCCGCCACTTCCCGAGCAAAAAAACAAACACGCACTACACTTACGGGACTAATGACCTCTGAAGTTGACGTGCCCGGAATCACTAACAGCCAACCATCCGCCTCCAAAATAGTGTTGGGGCCTGGCAGGGAGGGCGCGATTCGCGCGATGGATTTATGAATCTCGCCGGGGCGTGGAGCGGCCCGCCACTTGACTCCACTTGCTCCCTGTTGGCCGCGCGGCGCCGCCCCTACTGCCACCGCCCGGGCGTGGGGGGCGGGGCGATCTGGGCGTCTGGCCGCCCGCGCCGCCCCGCCCCTGCTGCCATCGCCCGGGCGAGGGGGCGGGGCGTCTGGCCGCCCGCGGCGCGTGTCGGCGGCGTCGTTGAGCGAAGGCGCCCCAGCGAAAGAATTGAGGACTATTTTCCCCCTCCCCGCGCGCGGCGACGGCTCGTAAACCGCTGGAGAAGTGGGCGTTGATTTTTGTTTTTACGGAGTGTGTTGGATTGACTTGAGGTTTGTGTTGTCTTCATCGCGCAGCCACTCTACGTCTGCGTTAACAAGAAGGAACGAGGACTTATTTTCTTTGTTATTGACTAAAGCTGCGTAATAGTTTGAGTTCGAAACATCCATTACATGTTTGGAAATGTCCGCCTTCACTTTGTCTACTCAAGTCTTGGAGTACCGCTGACTAATGTTAATATTTTTAGGGCAAATGTTAATTTCCAATGTCGGTTTGTGTCCTAACTATTCAACTCAACCGTCAAATATTTCTGAGAAATTGATGTTGAACGCCTGTCTGTTTCTATAAAGATCCTGTTGATGCTAAATTTTTATCTCTCTTTGGCTGCGTGCGTTCTTAAAGAGGATTACAGCTGATAGCTGGTTTTAATTTTCATAAGTAAAACGAATTGCTACTGTCCTAGTGATTCAGGTTGTAAATTAGAATTACCCTGGTAGAATTTCATTTCATTTTTCTGTAATAGCTCTCATAAAAAAAGGTTCGTAAGTGTGTGTGTGTGTGTGTGTGTGTGTGTGTGTGTGTGTGTGTGTGTGTGTGTGTGTGTTTATGAGTACGCTCGCACGCATGTTTGTGTTTCGTAAATTAAAATCACACATGAAATAAACGAAAGCAAATAAAATCTTTTTTCCACGATATACAACGTGTTTCTTTGTATAAGAGCTAAGCGCCTAAAGTTCGTTACCGATTGCGAAACCCCCAGGTCGTCTATAGATGGAGTTGAAGGTTTATTTGAAAGCATGGGGGCGGATTAGTCTTGAAATTCAGCCCCCACCCGCCTACAATCTGCCAAAGAGTGGGGGTGGGGACTGAATAAAAGTAGATATTCTCTAAATGGATGTTTCATTTCTTAATAGAAAGAAACAAACTCCTTGGCGTTTTCTTATCAAGTAACTTAATATGCTGGTGAAAACGCAGTTAACTGCATGTCCTGAACAAAATATTTTTAGCGCCAATATAACATCACTCTAGTTTATAAAATAATCTTGTAAACATTTAAATAAAAAATAATTTAGATACTTGTCTGCTGGTATTGGATGACACATCAAATACGGCAAATATTTTCCGGAGAGAATATTCGCCAATATGATGTAGCTAGAAACCACAATAAGAAGTCATAGTATACTGCAAAATTATTCATAACACCTTTTGTAGAGCCGTCATTTGTTCATTTTGAAGGCACAAAAGATTTCAGTGAATCATTTCATGTTTTAACCCTTTGAAGCTTTGATTCTCTCCGCGCTATTATCAGGGCCCTTCCGCTCCATTCCATTCCCCGTAGAACAGTCGCGAGGAGCGGAACTTGGTGGGCGGGCGGGGCGGCAGTGCGCCTGGCACCCGCCCCCGCCCGTGTCCGCGCCCACGGCCTTCTGACTGCAGCGTCTCCCCTTTGTTGCAGGCGCCACAAAGGAGATCGGCACCGCGCTCACCAGGATCTGCCTGCGCCACAAAGCGGTGGAGGCCCGGATGAAGACTTTCACAAGGTGGGTGCACCCGCTCCCCGCGCCGCCCCGCCCACCCGTCTCCCTCCGCCGCCCAAGCGTGGGCGACCTCTCGGCTGCCGAGTCCTCTTCCGCCCAGGAGCACTTTTGGAACGGTGCTCCCGCGCCGACGGGTGTGTGTGTGAGAGAGAGGGGGGGACGATGGGCCAGCCGATAGTTTAATACGGATGAAACAGACCGGGGAGGGGGAGGTGGGCGTGGCCGAAGATGGGTTCCGGAGTTTGGCTCCGGAACGGACGGGCTAGCGGCGCGACACAAAGACGAGGACTGTTGGAGTTGACAAGTGGGTCCGCGCTCGGCAGAGTTTCATCAAGCAGGGGACAGAGCTGGAGGAATCATCTGTTATCGAATGTCACTTGTAGATCGTTTTCTCTTCTTTGTATTCCTCATCTTTTTTCCTCCTCCTCCTCCTCCTCAGTCGTCGTCCTTCTCCTCATAATCGCTGCCCTCCTCCTCATAGTCTTCGTCCTCCTCCTTCTCATAATCGTTGTCCTCCTCCACATTCTGTTCCTCCTTCTCCTCCTAAATCCACCTTCATTGCATTATTTTTCAGCGTTATATTACTCTTTAAAGTCAAGTCATTTCAGTTCGACAAATTTAAGTTCACAAGCATGAACGCAGGAATTGCATCGTCATTTATCGAAAATTTAGTGTGCTCGCGAAACAAAAAAAGTCGAAGCTTTCTCATCTTGCAACATCATCTGAGTAATATGTGGATGACCAATCCACAGTAGCCAAAAAAGCAGACTCTACAGAGTTGCGAGCTAGGGACCTGCTTGGGGAAATCAATGCATTAGAGGCAAGTGCCCTGCCCGATTTGTGTATTAACGTGTTAAAACAACATGACTGTGAAGTAATTATACAAGAAACGAATTTCAAGAATTCTGAAACAAATAATTATGTGTATAGAGTTTGTGAATGATCGAGTACATGCTGTTTAATAAATAAATAGGATTAATTTCGTGCTAGATATCGTAAGATTTAATACAAAAATTAAAAGTAACTGTACGTGTATATAATAGTATAGTGTATGTAAGTATTTGAAAAATGAGTTTGTAATAGTTATAATATACATAATTGGTGAGTAAGGTAACTATGGCAAGTTATGATCCATGACCTTACCTTACTGTTGAATGCTACCACGCTGTAGCACTTACGGCAAATTTTAAGTACTAAGTAGTTCTACACTTGATTGATTGTGGGTAAATATAAAATATCGCCCCCACTCGTTTGACGTGGGGGCCATATACGCGGGGAATCGAACTACGACCTTCCGCAATTCGGGGCATCGCGCCAGCCATCGGCCCGCAACGCATTGTGCGCTGTTGGCGGTGGTAAAACAAAAGAATCAGACCAGACCGCTCCCTCGCGTGCGCAGTGAGAGCTTGACTCGGGGGCGCGCGCCCTATTGGTCCGCGAATTCAGGGCAAGCGGGCAATTAAAAGCGGCGCCCGGAGGGAATACGGAAGCTCTGCCGGCTTCTGCTGTGAGCTGTGGCCGGTGTTTCCCTCCTCAGCACTGCCGGAGCTAGTCAATTTTGGACCAGTGGAAATGCTGAAGCCCCCCCACCTCCACCCCCGCGTAAAAATAAAAACAAAATGTGAAAATGGTATTAAGAAGCTGGGTTATTATGAAAATGAAAATACATGGCCAATATCTATATATGTATTATTTTACAAAAATGTGTTTTGAAATGTCTCGTAGTTCTACATTATAACTTTTGACTGCTATAATTAACTATTTAAGGTAAAAAATTAATTGAAAAGTTTAAGAAACATCAGACTACTGTACCGCGACTTATAAAATTACGATAACGATTTTCTCGAGTTCCAAGTTCGTTTTCAATTTTTTCCGTATATTTTCCCATCACTCACATCATCAGGCCCCTTGGCTTGCGGGGCCCCGGGCAATCACCCGGCCTGCCCATGCCTAGCGGCGGCACCGACCCTCATACGTGCCCTGATACACGATTCGGCGGGAGGTTTGCTTGCAGCTTGTCGTATCTGATGTGGTGTGGTTTTTGACGTGTGTTTTCTTTATTACAGTCACTAGATGCACAGTTTCTCGTACGTGTACGAATATTGTGTTGATGAGAATACTGTTTCTTGTTTTATTTTAATGTTTCCTTTTAAATAATTTCCAGCGTCTGCCTATGAACTTTTCTTACAACTTCGCTTTCGAACAGTTTTAGAGTGAACGCTGCGTTCTATCTTTTGTGGGACTACATGCAGAGGAACCATTTAGTCTTGTTTGCCTACATTAAAACATTGAAACTAATAATTAATTTTCTGGACATACTTCTCCTCTTCACCTCTCTTCTAACTTTTCTGTGCCATTCCAAATCCACGTTAGATTTTTTTGTTTACCCCTTCTCCTTTCATAAAACTCTTACTCCAGCTTCCTTTATCTTTTTTGTGACTTCTTTTCTCAATTTCACTTTTCTCGTTTTCCTTTTTCCCCCAACAGTTATCAGCGATGCGTCTTGTCGAGGCCTTTCGTACGCCTGTCACATTTTCCATTTTTCGGCAGGGCGAGCGGGCGGGCGCGCACGCCCGAAAAACTGGGAACGTGGAGTGGAAGTGGGCGTGGGAGGCAGGAGGCCACGCCGCGGTGCGGCGCGGCGGCAGAGGTCGGGCGCGACCGGCGCGCTGCGGGCGGCGGCGGCGGCATCGAACAAGCGGATCGCGCGGCGCGAGATGCGCGACGGGGGAGGGCAGGGGGAGGTCTGGTTGCGCGGAGGCCAGTTTTTACGCCTCTGCGCCTTGGAAGGCTACGTCGCGTCGGCAGCGCAGCCGCGGTAGATGCTGGTGCAGGGCGCGTTCAGGCCACGCGAGCTTCCATCGCCGCTCCGCCCACTTTCCTTCCTTGCTTTAGTGAATGCTTGATAGATTGATTGTGTCCTTACATGGCTCCTTCCTTGCTTGCTTCCTCTCTTCCTTGCTTTCCTTCTTTCTTTCCTGCTTGTTTACTTGAATGCTTTGATGGATTGATTGTGTTGTTACATAAAGCCTTGCTTGCTTCGTTCTTTGCTTGCTTGCTTTCTTATTTTCCTGCTTCCTTGCTTCCTTCCTTGGTTGGTTGCTTGCATGCTTCCTTCCTTTGTCATTTTCAATTACTCTAAATATGTTTGTACTCATCTCCAAGCAGTGTCCGTAGCGCTGCGAAGGGTTTATTTATTTTGAGACCTTCCCTCTCGCAATCGCGCGCGCCGCAGCTCCCGTTCACTTTTGCATCAGAAGAAGGAAGGGATGTTCAAAGCTTCCATTAACTAACCTTAAGGTTAATTTCAGCTGAAAAGGGGTCATTTTAATCTAGTATTGGAGGGTGTTTTTTACCCGTTACTGGGAACTAAATGAATGGAAACTAGTGTGATGGGATGCCATCTTAATTTATTTTCGTTCTTCATTCGCCATACTTTCCATATTTCTTTTCAGTCGTCCAAAGGTCCGTTCGCTCATTGGCCACACTCCCCTCTTCATCCTCGCGCGCCCACGGGGCGAGGGCGGCTCGCGGCAGCGGCCGAACGCGGAGGTGCGTCCGCCTCGCCCGGACGACCACGGCCTCGCTTGTCTCGGGAGAGCAAAATGCGGAGCCACGAACGTATACGAAGACAATCGAGCGGAGTCGAGCAATCGGAGTGCTTGTGCTCTTCTGGGACACAAGTTATTTACATTGGTTTGGAGTTTGAATTAGAAGTTATTTCCTTGAATCAGAAGTTTTCATGCGGAATTGTGACGCTTCGCTTCGCGTGTGCAAGTTGAGGTCGAGGCTCGGGCCTTCGGCCCTCGCGTTAACATAAAACATTCTTGAGTCTGTGCAACGCATAATACCAACGCATTTTATGCGTATACTTACCGTAAAAATCATTTGGCATGTATATATTCTTTACGTGTGGCAGGAAATTCTCTATCTTCTTTCCTCCTGTTGGTTAATTACATTAAAAACTGTAAAATAAAAAATTAAATGTCTGACAAATGTCGAATTAAAGCTTCACGCCATGGAAGTCCAGTGACTAGCAAGACAACTCAGGCTCGCTGATCTGCTCGGCTATCTCCGTTTACATTTGTGGCTGCGCATTTTGCCCTCCCGAGGCAAAACCCACGTCCTCTACAGCGCTGTAGGGCGCTTTGCCACCCGTTGCCAGAATTCCATGACACGTTTCCTATATAATATCAGAAGTAGAACTGAAAATAAACTTTTATAATAAAACATACGTGGACAACGTTCAGTACAGAGTGTAGTCCTTACTGAACGTCCAATGGTCAGTATTGTGCAATGTAGCTCCTGTAAAAAAACACCGAATGGTGCGAAAACGATCTATCAGACAGTTCCGTTGTGTTTAAAGCCTGTTTTACACGGTCATTTTTTCATCATGTTTCTGTACAGAAAGTGGATGGAAAAAGGACGTTCGTTTCTACGCGCTATGTTTCGGTGCTGAAACTGGATGAAAGTTATTTCAACGTTTTACACGGTCATTTATGATCTGTACGTAATCCTGATGAAAATACTTCCTCCGGACGCCGCAAAAAGCTCTAAAACTCAAACATTTGAATATCGCATCTATGGTAACAAATTAAGTGAGGTTAATTTAGGACTATGCACGGAACGCGATGATATTAGAATACGCTAAATAATTTCTCACTACATAATCACTTCACATTACAGTTCAACACATCAGAACGCTCTCGAATCAGTACAAAATGAACAAATCGCACCACACGCATAACAAACCAGAGGAACGAAAAGTGACACCAAGAGCTCGGTACTCAAACTGGATGAAATTGTACCGAAAAATGAAGCATACGTCATTTTTTCGAACAAATTACATCCAGTCTGGTCTGCCTCTTTTTGGTTCCGGCGAAAAATGATGAAAAAATGATCGTGTAATACAGGCTTAAGAATCAAACGAACATACGTGCGTTTGGAGATGATACTCAAATAAAACACAATCCTCTTTTTCTTTGCAGTATGCTCAAAATTGAACTTTCGTAAGTTGACTCTGACAGTTTCCCATTTTAAAATCGACCGTTAGTCGGCGTCGTTATTTCAGTGACCGTCGCGACAAAGGATCAAATCTCACCTGCCTTTTCTTGCGCGAGCAGCCGTCGCGCCTGCACATTGTGCGTAGAGCTTCCTTTCGCGGGAGCGGTCTCCCCCAAGTGAAGTCACCGCCTTCCAGCCACCCCGCCCCCAGCCACACAGCCACCCTGTCCCCCCCCCTCCCTCAGCCACACTGAAACCCTGCTACCCCGCTCCCCGCCTCACTGAAAACCCACCCCTGGCCACACTGACATCCCGCCACTCTTATCACTCTGCCACTGAAACCCTGTCATCCCGCCCCCTGCCACACCGCCCCCAGCCACACTGAAACCTGCTGCCCCACTCCCCACCTCACTGAAAACCCGTCCGTCTTATAGCCACCCCGCCACTCTTATCACTCTGCCACTGAAACCCTGCCATCTCGCCTTTCGCCACACTGGCTCCCTGCCACCCTGCCACATCGCCCCTCGCCACACTGACACCCCCCACCTCACCCTCCGCAACACTGGCATCCCGCCACCCAGACACCCTCGCCATACTGACACTCCGTCCCTCGCCACGCTGACACCCCGCCCCTCGTCACCCTGCCACCCCCCACACCCCGCAACTCGACCATCCCACCGCCGCCTTCGCGGCCAACACACCATTCCACTTCCATAATGACCACGCCCCCTACGCCGGCGGCGCGGCGTCTCAAATCATCGATTTTCGCCCCCTGGCGGCCAGGCAGGAGCGGCCCCTGGGCGGAGGCGGTCCGCCCATTGTCAGCGTCCCCGCCCGCGCTGCGCCGCGCCGCGCCGCGTCGCGCGCACAGATGCCTTTGTGCCGAGGACGGAAATGCCGGCATCTCCGTGCCCCGGCCCTTCCACCCCCTCCCGCCCCCCGCCGCCGCCCAACTTCACGAGCTGTTTCGGAAGACGGCGCGGCGGCCGACTAACGGAGTGCTCAGGACGCCACATTGTCGGCCGAATTGCCTAATGCGGTACATAATCGTAGCGGCTGAATGCCGGAATGTTGGAAATGTTACAGTTCTCGTCGGCCGTTGAGCTCAGAGTAGCGGGTTTCCCCTAATGTTTGCCACTGCCTTCGCCGACACTATCTTGTCGTGTCGTGCGAAGTTCTCAGCCGCTTTGTCCGTGGCGCACTGAGTAGCGGATTTTGATATTGTCTAGGTCAGTATGGGGGCCGCTGTACAGTACCCGTTCTGTTCTGGCCAAGAGTTGTTCCCTTTGGGCAAATATGTGAAGGAACGTGATGGGACGCTTGTGGCGGAAATTTTCTGGGATTTTGCTGAATAAGGAAGTTACGTAATCGCAGAAACGTAATGCAACTATATTTAATATAAAACAGAGAAGGCACATCTTGTCAGTTCTTTCTTGTTTGTAATGGACACTTTTTCACTCAATAATATGATAGGTCATGGGGTGAAGTTCAATTGACTGTTTTTTGGTTTCTTTCTGGAATGCGTGTAAAAAGTTTTTCCACGATTAAGGCAAAGGGCGTTTAAAACACGGCGCAGGTCTCATTTCCGTTGAACTTTTAAAATTTTCGAAAATAGAAAAAAACTAGGAATAATGCGAGAAAATATATGCTGTTGTAACACCACTTGTTTTTACAGTGCATTTAACAAAGCACTATCAAGATATTGAGATAGATATATTCTAAAAGTAAATTACCGGGAGTGTGGCTCAGGGCATCAATTGATATCAGTGCAGTGCCTCTGACCGTGAGGTCCTAGATTCGAATCCCGACGGCACATTTTTCGACACTAGCTGTATAGATAAGTCGAGTTATGTCGCTATGTGGAGGAGAATTCTAGCGGCCAGCTGCTCTGATCAGTAGTTTTCCGTCGCTTTTCCGATCAACACCAGACGAATGCTGGAGCAGTACCTGAACAAACGGGCCACAGACGCGCGCAATCGTTCCTTCCTCTTCCATGTCCTATCTTTCCCGCTTACACACACACTAACATGTACTACACTACCACATATGCCGGGAAACCGGCCTGGAGCTTGCAGCTTGTCCTGGCTGGGATGGTGCCCCGCTGGAGGGAGACATGTGGTTAGGAAAACCGCTAGTCGAAGGTAGGTCGGCCCCGGATCTCACCATCGAGCAGGGGAAGATCAGTCACCTTACGAGGATAAAACGTGCACTACACTTAAGGAACTAATGACAGCATTTGACGCGCCCGGAATCATCAATCAATTAATAAGTAAATTCGATTTTCTTTCATCAACCATCGTCACATTTTTATGGTCGCGTTTTTGATCGATGGGATCTTGTTTTTGGGTTGCTGCAAGTTCGTGTTTGAGGCCTAATTTTCCTTCAAAACTAGGACGAAATCACTTTATTGAATTATGCGTATACATTTTTCAAACCAAATTATTAGGATATAATAAAATAATAAAGTTAAAAATATATTCTCCAGGAGGAGGAAAACATTTAATGTATTTTTTTGTTTATGTTTTTAATTAACTTGTATTCGGTAGAAGACCTGTTCAGTGTGGTTAGAATTGAGAATGAAAATTATTTGTTTAAGTAATAAACATGCCCCAGCGAAATAATTTTATGTAGCGAGTAGAGTCTTAGTGTACTGGAACATTAATTCTACGAGCGTAAGAGTCGCTTTGAAAGCGGCGAGTGAAGTCAACGGTTCGAGAGCAATTGAGCAAACACTTGGGGAGCAAACGAATGTCGGGAAGTGGGTTTAAGCCGCCAGCGGCGTTTGGAGTGTGTCGGCGGGCGAGGGGGCTCGAAGCCGGCCCTCCTGAGCGGTCGCGGGAGTTTAGTGGGTCGGCGCGGCGTAACGGCACTTGGTCTTCTCCTGTTGCAGCGCCATCATGGACTGTTTGGTGATCCCGCTGCAGGAGAAACTCGAGGACTGGAAGAAGGCCGTCATCAATCTGGATAAGGAGCACGCCAAAGGTGAGTGCAAGCGGGGCGTCATGGGCATCGGCGGGCGTAGCCTATGACTAGGAGGTGGGGGGACTACGTTTCTGGACCCCCTTAACGATTGAACTTTATTTACATATCATATATGTATATATTGTATTAGTAATTAAATAAAACTTGTTTCAACAAATAAAACAAGGAATAATAAACAAAAGTTAACAATCAAAACAATTAAATTAGAACTTCACAATTCATAAATGCGTAATCGTTTGTTTGACCCCGTACAGTGTCCTTACACTGTACCACCATTATGTACACATCGCGTCTTTGGGAAACATTATTTCCTACTCCGTCATTGCTAAACATACGAAACTGAGCTTACTTGTATAACTTGTTTTGCTTTATTCAACGAAACTAATATCACTCGTCAGATGTCCTTCATTTCACTCTTTAATTCGGACGCTCCTGGAATTTTGAAGTTCCCCTCTAGCGAAATCTGCCAATGCGCTCCCTGCTAAAACCTCTTGTGAAATTGAAAGTAATTGCGCTTAGGGTACGGTCTATCGTATGAGTCAAGAGTTTAACTCTTAACCTATTTATTTATTACCCTCCATCGAATAAAACACACTAAAGCATATTTTTTTACTAACCATATAAACAAGTGATTGTTTCGTGAGTAGAGCATTGAAGGTGTTTTTCAAATAGCAATAAGAAACAGTTAATTTAACATTTCGAATAAATGCGTTGATATTTCATTGTAGTTGATCTTGGAATCGCAGAATTGCGTATGTAAATAATTAAAATTTCAAATTTCATAAAATAAAATGTTTCGGTGACTATTATAATTCAAATTACGCCCAAATAGTGTATCTCGTGACAACTCTACCTGTAGTGGGAGAGAAGTGTTTCTAATATTCATTTTATTTGTAAGAATCCATTCAGTTTTTCTAAATCTCTGCTCTGTGCGTTTCGACGTTGAGCAGTTAGCGGTGACCCACGAGACCTCAACACGAAAAACCAGCGGAGCCCGGCGCCCGCGCAGTGTCGTGATGTCATCTTTCCGCCCACCTTCAGCCGCTTCTCGCCGGTCGTTCAGATGCGAGTTGAAGAGTTGCATGTGGGCGAAGTGTAACAGGACAGAACACGCTACTTGATGATAGTGGCCTCCAAGTGCCACACTTTCTACGAAGGGTGTGTGGTGTGAAAAGCAGGTTGCGCTCCCGGTGTACGATCTGCGAACGTATTCATATTGCGGTCTGCATGTTGCAAGGGCTTCGAAACAATGCTTGATATTATAACACACGTTGCAATTGTGTAGTTTCGCTTTCTCAATTTTTTTCACCGTTTAAAATATCATTCATTTTTTCATATATATTCAGTTATAGCGTTATTAGCAACGTCAGTAATAACACAAATATTACAAGATTAGGCGGGAGTGAAACGTGCCTCACACAACTAGTTGTCACGAAAATGGTACTAAAGAAAAAACTACCAAAAAAATACTAAACTACGGTACTTAAAAAATATTTTTAAAAAAGTAGTGGGGCTGAAACAGCACACGCCTTTTCGCATTACTTGTAACGTTTGCTAGTTTTAAAAATTAAGAGAGATCAACGAAAATCGTCCTCCGCTTTTTTAATAAGCGTAAATATTGATAAATGACTTATCTTAGAAGATAAAAACATAGCTTACAAAATCTTGGTAAATATCATACCATTGACATTCTCTATGGAGGAGGAGGAGGAGGAGGAGGAGACACAGGAACCAAATTTACTCCTATTAGTGACTTCAAAATACATTACTGCGAACATGAATTAAAAAGTAGTTTCCTTGTTCATTGCTGCATATTGTGTGTTCGTTTAATTTATGAATCCTAACGATTTGAATTATCACTCCCCTCCTACCTGAATTAAACGCTAGAGCTCATCGGCAGCAAATTGATTTAGAATTACATCCCAATGATTCGACTGATAAGAGTTCCTGCCTGCTCCCCCTCGAGATTCGAGCACAGCCTTGGAACGAAACCAAATCGAGCAGACTGGAGTCGATTCACGAGACCCGGTGCTTTTAATGAACGCCGTCGCTGTCGCCGTCCCCGAGATTCTCGAATTCCGTTCAGGCAGCACCCTCTCCACTAGGGTGCTGGGAGAGGGTGCTGGTTCAGGCCTCCGCGCCTGCATTACGTTCGCCCCACTTCCGTTTCCGAATTGCCGCAGCGGAGGCGGAGGCTAAAGGTGAAATCTATTCCCCAAAATCAACGAAGCGGATTTTCCGTGAATGCTGTCAAAATTGCAAACGCTGACGCTACCCTGCGATATTGACAGTTTGATTGAATTTTCTGTGCACGCACTAATTCACTTCATATTAATAAAGATTTTGGATTTGATAATGGAAATTTGGTGAAGAGCTGTTTGAAGTACAGGTATACTGGAGGTGAAGTATGATAATGAAATTAGTAATACGTAAAATTATAGCCGAGAGGAAAGGCATTTGAAAAGCATTTTTTTTTTTCGACGTTTTCTTTTTCACGATTTACATACAAACGAGAGCACCGCAGAGAGCCACGTGGAATGGCATGGATGGCAATGACCTCATAATTTATGTTAATTTAATCCCGACAAAGCAATGATCTGGGAAAATAATATCACGCATTTGTCTTATTCTTCTTTCCCTTCCAGTTGTTAGCAGAAGAATCTCTTGTTGTGAAAAGAACTGCATTTGGCATTTATATAAATTGAAAATTAAGAGTGTCGTGTCATCAATGTGTGAAAAACTCACACTTATTGTTTACGGCTTTTAATTCAAACATCCGAGTTTAGTCTTTCCAAGACTAATCAGAGAGAACAATAAAGATACACCTATGTCACCAATAAGAAGCGAGTTTCGAGAATAAATACATTTGACATTTAATGAGTAAACTAAAAACGACACGAAAATTCGAATGCTTCATTATTTTTGGTTTGGTGCAAGGATTGAAGTAACATTTCTTGTCGGTGAATTGCGTGTTTAATTTAACGCACTTGAGGCCCCAAGGATTGTAAACAGAGTAGTTGCCCGACGAAGGTGAGTGGCCAGTTCTACAATAGGTCACTCCTCTCGGTTGAGCAAGCCGCTTGCCCGCAAATGTTGATGTATGCGCGCGTGTGTGTCTTCGCGTCCTGCAAAGAAACGCACTTGGTGTTTCCGTCCGCGGTGGAGTGGCGTAGGAAGCTCTCGATAGCTGGACCAACAAAGCTTTTAGCTGTGTGTTTTTCTCTGGTGACCAGTTTGCCTTCATTCTTTTTAACCGGCTAGTCACGAGCAAGTCATGTTTTTCCGTTTAACATTTGTTAAAAGAGCAGACTTCCTGAAACATCGTGCGTGCCTTGTATTAGATATATCCTAGACTTCCTTCGTCGGACCAAGTTTAACCAAGTATTTTGTTGCTCTATAATTAGTGATGGTAGAATTTAGCACTTCAAATTTTAACAAGTCGCATTTTGACAACAAGGCATTTGATAAATTATAAAAAATTAAGATTTAACATTTTGTAGCATTTGATGAAAAAAGTATTATTGAGGGAGGACTCTTTGAGACAAAAAAAAATATTTTGAGGCTTTTCAGACTTTCCCATTAAAATCAGGAAATAAGGGAAACTAATTTAATGTTTCGCCATTTGTGAACTTCAACAAATATAAAAAGCTTAGAAGGGTAAAAAGTATCGCATGCGCCTTAGGCCCTCCTCTTTTTCTCGTGATCTCCGTATAGCGAACTGAGGAAGCTGAGACCCCTTAATATGATCCTGATCGCTCAGGCTTTCAGGAGCAGTTTTATTTTTATTTATTTATTTATTTATTTTGTCAGTTAAATCTTAATTACAAATTAATAACCCAGCCACTCAAATTAAATGTTTTCATTCATCGATGTTTTGTTGTCGATCCATAATTCGAGGGGAACACGAAGGAAACCAGAAAATGCAATTTTTACTTTTTTTTTAACAAGGCAGTTAATCTTCAAGATGGAGTATGGCACGGCTTTTCGCGTCTTCCTCGGTCGTACCACTAGAGTCGTTTGATCTGCAGCATTGCTGATACGGTCGTGATCATGTGACATCTTGCAGAAGGACCGAGAAAGACGCAAAAAGTCGTGCCTTATTCCATCTTGGAGATAATAACCTCAGCTGTCACGTTAGAAAAAAACAATTATAGCTATTGTATCGCAAATTCACGACCATTTTGTGCGTGATTTCGCATTTTGCGATAATTTCGCATAATTTTATCGCAGATTGAAAACCTTCGGAAATATACTGCACCGACCGCCAAACACAATTAACTAATGTTTTCAGCGTTTGGGAACATTTCGCATTTTTAACAATTGCTAGAATCTACTATCTCTATGTACAATTAATAATATATAATTAATGACGTCTTGTACTAGTAAAGTTGTATTAGCTGTAGGTAGTCATAGTGATTCCAGCGAATGCTAAGTATAGATTTTGCCGTGTCTTTGCTGTAATGAATAGAATGTGTAGAATATTTGGGAGCTTTTAACTTCGTTTTTCCCTTTTCAAAAACCGACGTGCAAACATTCAGATTCGCATAGATGAAATTACAAATTGTCGGTGATAATGGCTTAGAATCGAAAATGAGGAAAAGCCGATGTGTTCTGTTTATATTATTTAAATTTTAGACTCGTTGAGAGCTTTCGAATCTGCGATTAGAACAGCGTGAGCGTCTTCAGTCGCAAAACGCACGAAGAGCAAGAAACTAATGCCCCACGTCCAAGTCGAGAGTCGACCTCGCGACCTTCTGCGCCGAGAGGGAACGCTCTATTAGCCTCGGCCAATGAAAATACCATAAATATCGGGTGTATGTGTCAAATACATATTGATGTCCATTAAAGGCAGAAAAAACACGTCTTTCACTAATTCTCGATCCTTTTCAGTACACTCGCGCACAATAAAACTTAAATTAGCCATTATATTTCGTAATTCCGATTCTTTGCCACAGTACACATCTTACAAGGTTTGGGGCAACAAGACACGCTGAATGTTGCGTACTTATCCACAGTGATTGATTTTATTTATGTAGACCTACAGCAAACTTTAACATGAACTGTCCTAACGACGCAAAGCGTCTCCTGACCCTTCTTGAGCGTTGAGTATTTATGGAGTAATCCTCATATCCTTTTTACATATGGTAAGTGAGTGTAGTAGGCATTGTATTCCGTATGTCGTTGTGAAGAGGACCGCCAAGTAGCATCTCCGGGTACGCGCCTTTCTCTTGCGCGCTCCTGCGTCACTACCCAGCGGCCAGAATTGGGAAGGAATTAGGATAGGGGTAGGGTATAAGGACGCTTCACAGGGGTTGAACTAGCCCTTGTGACGTAGCCAAACTCGTTTTGTTGGAACAAATTTACATGAGATTGTCCGGGAGTCGAACCCGGACTCCTTGGTGACAGGCGAGCGACTTCGCTCAGAACCGCGAGACAGATTCTGCATTGTCCACTGTCTAAGTATCGAAATGCAGTCTTGACATCCTTCAATGCCTCTTTCACTGTTGGAACACCGTCCCACACTCCGAAGACCCTTTTACTCGCCTGATAACATACGAGATGCTTTCGGTAGCGGGATGGCCCAAGCTGTTAATGAAACTGGTCGCTTTTCCGCGCGGCGGGTGTCGCCGGGCTCTGGGGCTGTGGTAGTCGCGCACTTCCTGTTACCTACGTAGAACACAACGCGCCTCGCCCCCGGAATATAACACCAAGCTTGAAATTGAAACAATCGTGCGTCGTCGCCGCTAGTTGTAGCCCACGCAGGACACTGTTTTTGTTTCCGCAGTGAAACTGAGTGACACGATTATTTACGAAAATTACGTTATTTTGTATTTATATTACGAAAATTACGTTGTTTTGTATTTGTGTAATCTTAAATAACTCGAAAAAACACTATTTGTAGAAAAATGTTTATGATCAGTTTATTGGACATTTTATTACTTTCAAATCATGTAATAAGGTTACTCAACTTAAAATACGAAGGAAGCAGGATATTTGCGAAAAACTATTTTTTCGTGACCTTCGTTCTGTAATATTTTAGATCTGACACGTGATTTCACGTCGAACTTTTCACCCTTTTAATAAAGGCAAAGTTGAAGGCGATTTGTTTCGTGTCATTTGGCCGGGACGCGAGAAATAGGCAGCGCGCGCAGCGGGGGGTGGCGCGCCCCAGGAGCTGCTTCTGTCGCCGGGCGATTTGTTCACGAGACGCGCGACGCAGCCCTTTCCGTAAGGCCGGTGAAATGTTTTGAATTGCAAAACAGGGTTTGTTTCGTTTCTGGCGTATTTTGGTGTAATGTTTTTGTTTGTTTTCTTTTGCATATTATCTTTGAATTTTCTTCCTTTCTGTGCGGTATGCCATGATGTAGGGACAGGAATCAAACCTGGCCGATTCAAATGATCACGGGGAGATAATTTTTGTATTCCCTGATAGATTTGTTCTATTAACTATATTATCAACACTGACAAATGTGGTTCTACGTTATCTGATTTAATTGTTGTGAAGTATTCCTTGAGAATAATTTTTATTAAAGAACTAATTCATATCATCAAAAAAACGTACATTTTATATTGTTAAATCATATTTATTAATTATTATATTTCTGAAAAATGCTACCAAATTATGACAACTAGCATTTAGATATAAAGTACTTTTATTATGATTGATATTTTATCTTCAGGAGAAACTTCAAAACAGTTCAATTTGTCTGAACTAATCAAATTATGTACCAACTGTTGTTGTACATAACTACTAACTGTTGTAACTAACTTGTTACCTAATTTGTTTAATTTTTTAATTATTTATTTTACAGAATACAAACGAGCTAGAGCAGAATTAAAGAAACGTTCTACAGACACATTGCGTTTGCAGAAGAAGGCACGCAAAGGAAAGAGTGGGGAATTGCAGCGTCGTGTTGAAAGTTCACTGCAAGATGTAACAGAGCGTCGTCAGTTGCTTGAAGAGACAGAGAAACAGGCTGTACGTGCTGCCCTCATTGAAGAGCGTTCACGATTTTGCTTGTTGGTGGCTTTCCTGAAGCCAGTCGTGGTGAGTGACTTGTTTATTTTTAATTACGATGAAGAAAAAATTATCCAAAACAATCTTACAATATTTTTCTGAACATGTGGATTGATTATTTGTTAATAATTGGTTTTAATATGACTGGCATTGTGCTTTTCTGCTTTTCAACTCCAAAAATTTAAACAAAATAGGGCATGTCCTTTTAGATTCCAATGAAGGAACTAGCCCATGTTCTTCAAATATTCTTAAAGTTTAGTAATAGTTTTTAAAAATGACTTCAGCTAGTATAACAATGTAATTTTTATGGCAAATGGTTTATTGAATTTGTGAGTTAGTGTGTTTTATTAATTAATTTATTATTATATTTTCCTAGGATGAAGAAGTGGCAATGTTGTCAGAATTGTCACATTTGCAAGAAGTAGTTGATCAAATTCAAAAACATACAGCAGACCCATATACTCTGCCACCAGCCAGTGAACAGGTAAGTTGGATTTCGGATATATTTTTGAGCATGTGGACTTGTGTGTTAGAAAATTTACTAGGAAAGAGTAAAGTGAAAAATTCTGTGAATTTTTCCTTAAAATCAAAAAAAAAATATTTCTCTTCCAAAAACACATTCCTGAGCAACCATAAATTGACATAAATAGACTACAGGTATAGTTATTTACATAATTAGTAAAGAATGCAAGTCTTTGGCATTTGAACAAAGTGTTGATGGAAGAGCTGACAGTAGGAGCCAAGTTTAACATAAACGAATTTGCCAAATGTGCTTTCATACGAGTTGTGTACATTATTTTTTTAATTAGAAGTCATGTAAACTTACAAGTAAATGCAAACACTTCGGGTAAATCGTAATGTCTGATACAGCAGTCACGTTGATTCATGTTGCCTCAGTTTCATTTTCTTCGTTTTACTCGGTTGTCTTACACATGTTTACAGCAAATTCTGTTTTGCCATATGTGTATCCCAAAGAAATATTTTCCATTCTATAAACAATAAATGTAGGAACTAGTTTCCATGCACAAGTGCTGAAAAAATCATTTAAAAGCCTCAAAATTCTCAAAATAAATCTTCTTGTTAATGTAAAGTTGAACATTTCTCAAAATTGGAAGGTTACACTTATCCAATGCAATGATGATAGAAACTTGCAAGTATTTCTTGTATTGTTTGTGAAGGTAATTGCTGACCTCAAAGGGACAGAAAGCAGCTGGTCGTTCCAGACTCCTCCAAGCAGTCCTAGTTCACTAGGCTCGCGCAAATCCAGCATGTGCAGCATCAGTTCTCTCAACAGTTCTTCCAGTGGCAGCACCAAATCACACCATTCTCCCAACCATCACTATTGGCATCGCTCCCTATCTCAGGTAGCTGGTAACAAGGCCTTGATGACCTTAGGAAGGCATGGCATGGTAATGCATTTTGTTGTATTATTTCTTTTTCTGTCTTTTCCCCTCTTTCTGCTCTGTTTATGTACTGCTACTTTTTATTTATCTCTTTGCATTGACCCTATTTCACTGTGATTATTTATGTACTAGAATGGGAATTTTAATTTTTTCACTAAGTTGTAAATGTAGTGATTTTGTTATGTGCTCTTTTTTTTTTTTCAAATAAAAGTTCATTTATTTTTTTAAGTAAATGTTAATACTAATTTATTTTTATCATCTTAGTAAATCCTTTTGACTGTTGCCTTGCTTTCTTTAATTACTTTTTTATTTTTGTTTATTCATTTTTGATGTGATAGCAGTGTCTGTGTTGTTTGTCTGTGTAGCAGCCCCTGCCAGCGGGCATATTGCGCCTTCCAAGTGTATCTTCTCAGGACTCAGGCTTCACTTCCCAGGACACGCTGTTCCCTCGTCCGCCCTCTGTGCCCTGTGTACAGGTACACTTGAGCCTGTAATCTCCCCCAAGCTTCATAGCTGCGTAGATGTGGAGCTGATACATTAACTACATTTGCTGATATGATTAGCAAAATAATATCTCTCCAATGTTGTCGATCTTACCTATAAACAATTTCCTTTAGCATTTATTAAGTTTTTGTTTTTAATATCCTTGTTTTTATTTTTTAATTTCAATTTATTATTATATTATGTTATGATTTGAAAATAATTTGAACATTTGTATAATTTTCTAAATTTTAATTTATCAGCTAGCACTATGCACTTTATTTTCAATTTTTAATTTTTTTATGCCCTGTTAGCACAGAGCAGTCTTAGTTGCTTTGAGTTATCTAAAGATAATGTTTGAAATGCAGGTTTCCAACATGTCAGAACCTAGCAGCAACAGTGGCAGTAACTCGAGCACTCCATCAACTCCATACACAGGAACTACTACAGCTGTAACTTTGCCAAACACCACAGCTACTTGGCCAAATTTGCAAGAAACTCTGCAGTTTGAACGTGCTGCGACTGCCATCATGAGCGAACGCCCACATACAATCTCTTCTGGTAAGTTAATTTTAATTAATTTCTGTATATGCAAAAATAAATGCTTTTATTTACCAAAGAAATGTCCAGCCCTGAAGCATGGTTGTTTGATATTACTACAAGCTTGTTGTACATTAGCTTACCTTTAGTAATTCTGTGATTCTCAATTTTTAGTGATGGTTATTAATGTGTAAACATGGCACCTTAATATCATATTTTGGGGTAAAGTTTATCCACAATTTTAGCTTCAATTTTTTGTCAGTTTGTTTTCGTTGTTAATTATTGCACATCATAACTACAAATTGAGAATTGCCAACTTTATGTGTAAATAATTGCACCATGCTTCATACCAGCTTGTTCTATTGTACTATACAAAATTAAACTCTTACTGTAACTTCTCTTGTCTCCTTCAGCTTATGAGCGTGGTCATCAGAGGCCTGCCTTAACTGTGTATACTTTCCAAGCTCCTGATGCTAGCCACTCCCAACCGGCAAGCCCAGTGTCTGGCAATGTTGCTGCTGCAGCTGCAGCTGCTGCCGCTGCAGCTGCTGAAAATAATAACAACTCGAATTCGTCAACCATTCCTCGTACTGCTGCACAAGTTGCTGCAAAGCCACAACCTATCTATGCTCGACCTCCTATTCCCCAGCGTTGTTCTTCCCTTGAGAGACCGTCTGTTCCTTCCAAGTCTCCCACAAATGTCAAGTCAGTCCTGCCAAATCGACAGCCTGCTGCCCAGTGTGCTAAGAGTGACCCTTCCAAGACCATCACTCACGTGCCACCTCACATTCATCTAGGAAAAGGTAGTTATTTCTTGTTTGCTTTTCTTTTTTTCCATAAATATTTCTGGTGTTAGCATTTTAGTATATTTGAAATAATTTCAGAATTTTTATTTCCTCAAGATGTAGAGAACCATTCTTTGACTTACAATTATGGGTGTATATATATATGTACAGATAAATATCTATTTCATGGAGGGGAAGGTCTTCCTTACAAAACTATGAAATGAAATTTTGAAATTGTTTATTATAAAAGCAACATTTCTTTTGTTGTTGTTTTTATAATTGAAGCAAATACATATCCCAATTATGAAAATCAGCATTACATATGAAGTATTGTAATGCTGCAGCCAATGCAATGCTGAACCAAATTTTTTAAATTTTTTTATTGTTTGGATAAAGAGTTTTACCATTAAGTCACTCTAATGCAAGAAAATGACGGATTCAAAGGAAGTGAAAAATGTTAACTGTGTGATTAATAGGCTATCGGGAGGTTTGCAATTATAAGCTTTCAGAAATCTACTTTATTTCTTAGAAAATTGCACTTTGTGGAAATCGATCCCGCATTCAACCAATTTTTTTCTTCAAATATCACATCTTGTTCTAATGCTTCAATTCTTTTGTTAGTAACAAATTGTTTAAATTTGACAACCTGATTTATTTTTTAAATAATTGCTTCTTTTTTTTTGTGTTGCCAAATACATGCCATTCTGAAACCCCTGATCAACTCCTCACTTATTTTTTAAATAGAAAATTTAGAATTTGTAATTACAAAATAATTTGTATTGTATTACAGTGCAATGCTAAAACATCATAAAATATACTTATGACAATTTGAAACAGTAATACAATGTAGAAAAATTTTCTAGGAAAAATTAATAATTAGGAATGAAAATATTTTGGAGTGAGGAAACTTACCCACTGAAAAATTTTGATTACGTTCCAACACTACATACGCTCAATCTAATTAAATGTTATAGTCAAGTTCATTATTCACTTCATAAATTACTAATTATTAGGGTTACTAAATAATTAACCTAATAATTAAATTACTAATTATTAGGTTAATTATTTTGATGACCTAAAACATCACCAAAAATTAGCAATAAAATTCTCTTAAATTTTTTTTAAACGGCTTAAAAGCAAAGAAAAATGGCGATAAAAGTGTGATCAAAACCAGTTCGGATGAACAACTCAAGCTGTTGGATACATTACTGATGTAATCGAAGCAGCTTCTGTTTGTTCAAGTGAACTCAGCTTGCAGACTTTTGGTTAGGACTGTTCTTTACCAAGAAATCTCTGTCTTTAGTTATCTCATAATCACTGAACCGACAATGGTGGACATTACACTTTCTGAGCAAAGAAATTGAATAGGCCATTCTGGAATTCTTTGGAGAAGATTTGTTGCATGTTGTAAATATTATTTGAAGGAAGTACCATTAAAATGATCTAAAAAATGATGAAATCGGTGAAAAATGCATCAAAAATGATGGAAAAGGATAAAAAATGACTTATTAGTCAAAATAGATGGAAAAATGCTACCTACAAAAATGGACCATTTCCTTTTGTCATGACATAAAATGAATTTCTACACTAAACGGCATTGTACTAAACTGAAAAGGAAAAAAATGACATTTCATTAAAATCCGCCCATTACTTGATTATAGTGATTGTGAGTAATTGGGGATATCCTACTTCAAGAATCTCATTATGTCCAGATTTTTTTTTTAAGTGACCAATTCCCCTAAAGATATAGAATATTTCGATTGATGGTATTCAATGTTGGCAGAAAACCTGTTTGTTCTAATTGTCTTAACTTGACAATGACACACTCAAAAAAGTCTGTTTTTGGATTATGCAAGGCTTCAATCGATAAAGATTAATGCCATGCATTTCCATCTAGTTGACAGCTCTGCTATCGAGTGTCTTACAGGTACTAGCATATTCTCGAGAGGTTTTGTGGACATAAATTCCTTTCATTTCATTTTGGTCACCACAAAAGTATTCTTGAATTCGCCAAAGCAGGTTGTGTCATACTAATCAATTAGTGTGAATGTGTTTGTAGTTTTCTTTCTCTATTTTCTCAATGACACTTAAGTCAATCATTAGATGTGTAGCTGTGCCCCAATATCAGGACTTATCAGGACTTAAGTCCATTATTTCAGCATTATTCAAGAGCTATAAATCAACCAATGCCCCAAACAGTCTTCCTTGTTCCATTCTGGCCTGCATATGGTTTGGTTTGATAAGTGTGGCAAAATTTAATAGAAGTTAGTCACATTATCCTCTGAAAAATCATTAAAATGAATTCTCTTAGAGTACAGTACTTCCATCCGTATGGTTAATGAACAAAGTAAGGAGTTGCTCACTTTCACAGTTGAAACTAGGAGCTCTTGTGATCTTACTGATTATATATTAGCAAAATTGTAAACATTTTAGTTAATTGAGCTGTCTTTGCAGTGGTACATATATTTTGTTGTAATGAGACATTACAAATAAAAAGTAACTCATACAATTTTTGATTGTACGAATTTAACAAATTCAGATTGCAACTAAAGGAGTTGTGTACCATATTTACACTACTAAGACAACCCATAATTTTGAAAAGGCCTCTAGAGAATTTTTTAAATTTTTGACAAATTCTGACCAGTCAAAAAAAAAATCATAAATTTTCTTATTAACCAGAAAGTTTGTTTGATAAGGTTAATTATTATAGTCTATTGTATTTTCTTATTTGTAAAAATAATAATCATAATAATTTGTGACACTAGTATCATCTTCAAATATTTCATTGTTTCTTGCTGGACCTCCAGCATTCCAGAATGTCATTTGACTTTGTTGAGAAAGTGAGCATTCAATTTGCATCCTTACTCTTTCAACTTATGCCACCTAAGAACATTCTGTTCTGTTAGCAGATTTTCTTCCTTTCATGCTCTTGTTTGTTGCCTCTGATTCTTTAATAACCATTAACTTGAAATTAGCACAATTTAATGTTTGTGTGATAAGAGTTGTAAAGTGCAAACTTGTGCATCTCCATTCCGCACATGGCTTTGGAGAGAGCAGCAAAATTAAAAAATAATTTGGGAATTTTTTCTAAGAATTTTAAAAATTATTTCATCTCTTTTGTTGGAAGTAGAATGCAAATGAAGGTGAATGTTTTCCATTTTTCGTACTAAGTGCTGATTCGCACACATCAAGCATTGAATCAAGAGTGGGTGCAGCGTTGTTGATCGTATCTCAAGCACACCATGCAAAAATATTAGCAAGGATTTAATTCATTATGACGCCTTTTTTCTACTAAAATGTCATTTTCTTCTATCTCTCTTTACGGGGCCCAGCAAATTCGTGGTAGATGTCAAGAATATATCTTCGAATATTACGTATTATAGATACACATGTTTTCTTATCGAGTTTACAATATTATTATTATGTCAGCTTTGAGTTTCTTGACACAGAAAGGCAAAGCGAAAACAGATCCCAATTGATTTGTCGTAATTTGTGAATATAAGACGACCAAGTATTTTTCAAAAGAAATATTGTAGGAAAAATCCTTGTCTTGCATTCAGGTAAACAAACTAATTGATTTTGCCCAAATTGTATGTATGAATTCATTAGATATTTTTAGTTCTGAAAATGTATATTTCTTAAAGGACAAATTATATAAATCCATTGTAAAACTTGTGTATATAAAGTCTATTGCATGGAGACAATTAAAACTAATTTTATATCAAGCATTCAAGGGTTTATGGAAACTAAAATAAAGAAGAAATAAAAGATGAAGCTGATTCTATGATTATTTTTTTTGTAATTAAATTTGATATACAATTTTACATAGATGAATGTTCATATTGTTTATACCCTAAGGTATTCTTATTTGATGCATCAATATGGCATTCATGCCCTTATACTCGTATACATTATTTCATTTATTAATATATTTTTGTTTCTCAATTTTCAGATCCTCCTCAACCAATGTACGTTAATATGCATGAACTTGCCAGCTTGGCTGCTAGCAAAGCACAAGAAATGATCTTCCCTCCACCCCCACCAGAACTTGCTGCAGCTCCAGCTGAGAATCCAGAAAAAGTAAGTAGACGTTAGTTGTAATCCTGTAACAAGAATTGTTGAAATTCAGAATGTGAAATAAAATAGGAAGTAAGTATGTTATGCCTGAATAGGTTTAATGTATATAACATAGGCACATATAATATGAGGAGAGATGAAATACAAATCAACCTCTGCCTCTTGAGACCAGTAATAGAATGAAAGGGAAATGAAGTCTGTCAAGATGAGGTAGTGGGGAGTAGAAACTGCTTCCAATGTGATACCATTATTGCACAACGTGTAAAATTCCTTTCAAACAAAAATGTCAGCTAGTTAAAATAATATTTGGAACACTTCATTCATAGTACAAAGAACCAACTCTGTGTGCCACAAGTAAAGTTCTGATGGAGAGAGTTCATAGAGGAGATGCCATGCAAAACAAATTGTGTGTTGGCCAAGAACACAATCAAACCTCAGAAAAAGTCATGAAGGTGGGAGATCCTATTAGGAGAGATCATCACCTGTACTTGGATTAAATTTGTCTGGAGTGTAGGATTAGTTGTGAAAGTGAACTAAGTTTCTAAAAGTTGTATTGCTATGACATGTCAATGTCAAACTGTACACTGGAAAAGGGAAATAGGTTCATTTAAATTCTCTGCTCTTGAATACCCATCCAGGTTTCTCAAGGGATTAGCACAGCATTTTCTGAAGAAAGAACTATCAGGGTGGCAAGCAAACGTGGAAACTCTGAAAATTGTGAAAGTAACAAGAAAGAAACAAGCATTGTTATCACTAGGGAAAGGATTTTAAGGAGCAGCACCTTTTCAAAAATATAGCTGTCTTCATACAGATAGTTTAATATATGTATTTGGGGGGTAAAATGAAGTGAAATTTTTGTTTAAAACTGTTGATGTTTGCCTAAACATAAGATATCCAAAACATACAATTTGTTGGTGATATCTATGTCGGGGATAATATTTTTTATTTTTATTTTCGATCACTGTGCATTGCATGGTCATAAGCAATCGTTCATTGTATTAAATTTTTAAAGTAGCTATTAAACAACTCATAAAATTATTGCACATGTTGTCTTAACATAACAATAAAGATGTATTAAAATGAAGTTAGTTAAAGTTAAAGATGTATTGCTGTATGGCAACATTCCCAAATTAAATTTAAAAAATCACTTTTGAAGGAGCCTTTTTCTTGTCCTTTTATACCTATTATAGTCCTTTAAGGATGCACATTTCATCTTAGTTTTTGTTTCTCTTTGTACAAATTTCCTACCCACATTTTAATCGCATTGAAAACAAACCAACTATATAAGCATGTTTGATATTTCTGAAAGCTAGATGTGTACGTAGCTGAGATAGCTAAAACATTGTCAACTTCAGCAAAGAGTGAATTCATGATATGCACTGAGGGTTCAAATCATCTTCTATTACTTTTTTATTGCAAAAAATGCTCATCTAACCAGTAAATATTCTCTACCATTCAAAGCATATAAAGTAATGAAAACTTTTGGCCAAAAGAATTTTAACATGCTGAATTGCAGAGTTATTTATGTTATGAACCAAATTTCAACTTTTAAGCTGCCTGGAATGATTTAAGAAAAATTGAAATTTACGTATTCCAAAAATTTGAAAGTTTTGTTGAAAATAGAGTTCTTAACAATATTATTAAATGTACTTTATTTTAATGCACTTAAATGTACTTAAATGCAATTTCCAAAAAGAAATTAAAGGATGATAAGCACTTTTTGTAGGATATCTTGAAAATGGAATATGAACATAAAGTTATCTTAAAGATTCACAAGGTCTCTGTTAAGGGGACCTGGAAGGTCCTATACAAAAAATGTTAAATTCAAAAAACATTAATTTTCAAACTATATGCCAATGATGATTTTTTTATTGTAGTTTTTTGTCTATATTTTAAATGTTGTATCATAGGATTTCTATGAACTTTTAATTTTTGTTGTAGATATTAATTTTTTAAAGTGTAGAATATTTACACCTACATTTTTATTATCATCATGTACATTATTTGTTTAAATAATAAGTAGGGAATGGATTTTCATGTAAATTCATATTTTTACAACAAGAAGATACCTACATTCAATAAAATATTTCAGAGTTAACAAGACATTCTAAATGAATTGTAACAATTTTTACTTTACATATTATTTACATATTTTGGTATTATCACATATTTTCACATATTTTATCTAAAATAACATATTTCTTGCATATTTCGTTACATTTTAATATATTTAAACATTTGAAGTGGAATATATTAGGTGCGACTTTGCAATATATGTTACTAGAATCATATTTCTTAAAAAGCGATGTAATGCTTCTATTACCTGTGGACTTTTGCTATGAATTGTCAAACGTACCCCCTCCCTCTACCGCACTTCTATGACCTGCAAACTTTTGCTATGAATTGTTAAATGTGCCCTGTCCCTCCTGCTTCTTGGAATCAAGGCTGAATGGGTATTTGTGAGGCAGAAGTAATTTCAACTAACTACGACCTTGCTCATGTTTCTCAGAGCCATGCGTAACTCGCTCAAAAACTAACAATTTTTTTTACAGAGCATTGTCTTATCATGGTATGAGATTGAGATGGGGGGGGATCCCCTTTCTGGATCCATCACTGGCTACAGGGTACTGTCATTCACTTGAGCACTGGCTACTCGTAAGCATTGTACTACATACAGCTAACGGTTTTTATATTTGGAATAAAATTTACGTGTGGTAAAAACAACTATACAATCATGTTTTTAGAGATAAAACTTTCTTTCAGCTGCTCTAAATCCATGTTAAAATCTGATCAATGACTTTATTTACTGTGAAAATGTTTGTATATTTCCATTTTACATATTTTAATTTTTTTCTTTCACGAATTGAAAAATATAAATACATGTGTGTACATATTTTTCTTTTTTTATGACAATAAATTCCATTCCCTAATAATAAGATATACTAAAAAGATATGATAGAAGTTGTAATTTTACTTTGTGAAGAATGCCTAAAAATTTGAAGTCTCTAGCTTTAATAGTTTAGGAAATAATTGTTCTTATATACCCCCCCAAAAAAAAACTTACGGGAATCAGGCCTCAAAGTTTACCATGCATTTTTAGTACATTCCAGCTCCTTATGATGGATTTCCAGTCATTAAAAATTTACTCTTAGTTTCTTTTTCATTGATGTCATAGTGTGTCTGGCTTGCTTCTCACACACTCCTAGTTTCCTTATTTCTCTCATTAAAAAGTAAAAAAGTTGAAGATAATTTCACATCAGCAACCATGCATAACAAGGTCGATGTGCAGCATATTATTTAATTAAAAAATATTTAGAAAAAACATACAAATAAATTGAATACATCATTGACAAGGGAAAATATTGAAGATTAATAATTCATCAAAAAGTGAAAAATCGATATTTTAAAAATTGTTCGCCTTCTGGAACCCCTTACATTAAGTAGGCTCTTTTTTGTAAGAAATACTAAACTCCAGTTCTTTCTTAAGAAAAGGGAGCAAGTAGCATATGGTAAATTTACAAACCTAAAGAAATGTTAGTGTGAAACACTACAGGAACTTGTAAATTCTCAAACCTGGAAAACTAAGGAAAACAAGTTGAATTTCAAAAAGCCAAATTGCTTGTCACCCTTGGCATAAGGACAACATTTTACTGAAGATCTGCAAGTTAGAAGAAGTTGTCCAGTTGGTTAATTACAGTACATTTTTTTATTAATATTGTGGTAACCTTTGTTGGGAGTTTGAGGAAATTTGTGAAAAGAGGGAGTACATATGTAAGAAAAGTGAGAAATGGGTTTCTGTATTCAATTATGTTCCAGTACTATTCAAAAATTCAAAGTTTGTATTTTGATTGACTCACTTGATTTGATTAAAATTTGATTCATTCTCAATTATGAAATTGTAATTAGAATTTGATACTTTTGTCCTTTTTGTTGTTTGAATACTGAAAATTTAAGTACGAAAGTTCATATGTTTCTTTCTTTTATTCCAGCCGGAAGGAACTGAGAAAGATGGTAGCACCAGTGAAAGTTCTTTAGAATCTTCAAGTGGGTATGGAAGCCAAACCATTCCAGTTGATGACGCAGCTCATAATGATGGTAAGGAAATAAAACATAAAATGCATGAATAATACATCCTTACTTTTCTGCATGCCATTCCTTACTTGAGAATGGATTTAGTACATTTACTTCGATCTAAAAGTATTGTTAGAGTGAATCCCACTTTTAACTATGCTGTTTGCTTGACAAGTAAAGTACTCCACTGTTCACCTGTATTCAGATATTCATATTTTGTAACGCATTGTGTTTGCACTTTCTGTAAGCTTAACAACAGTAATAAATTGTATTTCATAACAATATCATAATAATATATATCATTATGGTAGTGCCATTTGAAGATAAATTTCAAAATTTTAAAACATCCATTTGGTCCTGCAAATTATGAGCCATTCCAACACTGAATATGGTGATGTGCACTTCCGGGTTATTTAACTTCTTGGGACAATCTTATTTAATTATTTAAATGGTTTGTAGCGTTATTTCTTTGAAAATCTTGACAGAAGCAGGAAAATTTAACCAAGACTTCAATATAAACTAAGATTGTTTAAAAAGTTTCAGTTCAGAAAATATTACCTTTTAGCTCAAAAGAGCATATTTGTATTACAACATGAATTTTTGTGTAACATACTTGATGTGCAGATTTCTTAATGTTAAAATAATTTTTATTCTTCCTGGTCTGATAGGCCTCGTACAGAAATTGGAGAGATGTAGCAATGTCTCAAATTTTAAAATTACGTTGATTAAAAAATTGAATATTGGAAATGTTTTGTGTGAAATGAAGAGGAGTGTAATTATTTTAAATATGATATAATTACTTGGTTTATCTTATCTAAAAGTAATACTGGAAATGATAAAGTGTGAAGATAGTTGGAGAGTTAAATAATCCCTTCTAACAAATGCAACATACCATATTTTGAATATCATAATGAATTTTTGTATTATTGAGGTTGATGCAGTCCTTTTTTTTTAATTTGCACATATTACATTAGAATTTGTGTTCCCACTCTTTCCAGTTCTTTATTGTATTACTGTAGATTTTAGTACTTTAACAGTAGATTTCAGAGTAGTAACTTCCATTTAAGTGTGTTGTGTGACTGGGAGTGTTGATCTCTTCCCTCCTTGTTTAGACATGTCGTTGAGTGTGTGTAACTTGGAAACTGCTAGCAAGTATTGCACGCTTCCCCGTTCAGGGGATGGAGCAGCCAATGGGGGTCCACGCAGGAGACCCGTATCAGCATCAGGTAATGTAGTGTGCTGTTTCCCCTTCATTGCTTTACCTGTCATAATGTAATGTTCTCACTGCACTGCACATTTGTGCTGCTATAATACCCACTGTAGTACAGTAGTTGAATTGTGCATCATTAATTTTTGCATTGTTTGTCTTTCAATTCATTTTTGTTTGAAAAATAAAACTTACTAATTAATATTTTTCAAATTGTTTCTTTCTTTTAAATTTGTGTGTCTGCAAATACATGGTTAATAAGAAAAACATTAAGACACATTAACTAGAGTGGTTTGCAGATTGAGGTAATGTAAATTTATACATGAATTGTAGTAGTTTTACTCAAAATATTTTCATTAGATTGTCTTAAATCATCAAATTGTTGGGTGAGTCATTATGGCTTCATTCTTGAAAGTTTAAATCTCTTGAAAATGTTTACCAAAAAGAAACAAAGATATTTGATTATAATATGTGTGTTTGTATTGATTGTGTATTATGCTGATTAAGTTTCTAGTCTTGACCTAGGATTTTTTAGTTTTCATTCCAGCTCGTACCTCCTTATGATATTGTATCAATATTAATTGCTGAACTATATCTTTCTAGGTTATCCTCCTGGAACAATGAGGAATACTTTGTTGCGTCGAGGTTCAGTGCAAGGCCAAAAGCCACCTCCGCCAATTCGGAGAACATCATCAATTTCCAGCTCTGCACGGCAGAGCACATTGACCCCAGTGGGTGGAAGTCTTGAGAATCTCCCTCCTCCACCAGCTTTTCTGTTGGAGAATAGTACAAACAGTACTGAAAATCCTCCAGATTCGTCAGATGAGAAGAGAACTATAAGTGTAGCCGAAACGGTACGCACATTGACAGAATTAAAACATCAGCCAGCTAGCCCTAGTGCCCTGAGACGAAATAGCAGTGTGCGCTCACAGAGTGCTGATCGAAGGGGCCCTGAGGCCAGTCCTGGCTCAGGCTTGATTGCTGCTTTGAGTGCTAAATTGAACCCAAATATGAGTCCTAGGAATTCTAGGCGTCATTCTGAAGATTTGAATCCTGGTGGGAGTTGCAGCAATAGGCTCCTTCAAAGAGGCATTAGTGGGCCAGGGCAAGGCTTTTTGCAGACTCTAAACACGAAATTGGCTCTGCAACAACAGCAGTTGCAGATGCACGGGCCCCAGCATAAAGCTGCAAGGATACGTCAGTTTATTGCTGCTCGTACTCTGCCAGATCCAGAGCTGTGTCATGAATCATTAATGGATCAGATAAAGCGAGGTACAACATTGAGGAGAACAGGAACTATCAATGATCGTTCGGCTCCAAAAATACGTTAACTTCATATTAAGTTCTACAAATAAGAGAGATATTTACTTAAAGATATCTTTCTTTCTTAAAAAAATTCTTCTGAACTCGTGTATGGTATTCAGAAATGAAAAATTTAATTTGTCTATGTCTACATGAAAAATAATTCAAGAAAATGGAAAGCAGTTGCGAGCAGTTGCAATCTTGCTGCAGGATATTTAAGGAAGTTTCATGCAAACACATAAACATAAAGTTATTATTTATGTTCTAACACTGACATATTCCATATTATTGCAATTTGCTGGATTAATATGTTACATCTGTAATCTAAGAGCTTCATTTGTGTTATCGTTGGTTTATTGCCTTGACTTTTGCTTCCCAGCAATAGTTGTATGGAAGTCAACATTCCGCTGAAGGATACAGAAATTACTGCAAAGCAGTAAGTGGAGCAAGTATTTTCTTAATGAACTGGAAATGGTTGGCTCCACTTCTTATTGGTGTTTATACAACTCGTCTTCTCTACAGGCAGACAAGGTACTTCATTCATGCTTCAGAGATTAATGACTGTTGTGTACAGTGAGTGAAATGTTTAAATTGTATTTGAAATGCCTGAGAAGCCATCCTTGCCTCTCTTACATTATCTGTATTCAATTCATTGTATGGTGGGATTCTCACGCTATATTATTTTCACCTGATTCAGAACTGTTGATAGATTTTTCCAGACTCGAAATGAATCATATGTGTCTCTCAATCTTTCTTTCTTTCTTTCTAATAATGTGTATAGAAATATTCCTTTGTGCATATGGTTATTGCTTATATTGTAGTTTGTAACATGATAAAAAGCACTGCTGTATCATAATTAGCTGTTATGGTGTAATGTTTAGAAATTGTGCAACAAATCGGTCAAAGTTGTACCTCTGTTCTTTTATTTGTATCATTCTAGAAGTGTCATTTATTTCTATGCTTTAAATACTGGATCATAAAGTTCTTTTTTGAAGAAAGGAATTTTGTAAATAAAGAATTTATTGGCTAATGAATAGGAGAGAATAGCATGAAGCTGGAGCTAGTCAGACTCGTATTGTAAAGACATTGCATATATCAAGAAATTTTGACTTTTTAAGCCATCAGTTAGGCAATATACTTGCAAAAGAGGATGTGAAAGTGTTCATTCACCATCAGTTCCTGCTCTGCTTAGTGTGAAACATCTGTTAATCTTTAACAATCAATAGAAGTACTTGTTAATAGAAAAATATATTGCATATTTTACACTTTCAAACTCCATAGTTTAATATTGTAATTACTTCTAGAATTAATCTGTATAATATAAGCAATTAGTTATATTACTTTCACTACTACTTTTCTTCTTCTCAATATTCTTAAAATCATCAGAAAAGTTAATATAGTGAGAGGGCCAAATGAAAAGTCTGACTTAGTAATAATTATAACTTAACTATAGATCTTTAGGCATTATCTAAGTTCCCTTAGTTTTGAGCAATGTTTATATCTGAAACTTCATTTAAAATATTCTAGAATGACAGACTTGGAGTGACTCTTTGGACAGTTGTAGTTAGATTGAAGGGTGGCGTGTTGGTGAGATTTGCAGACACACTACAAATTATAATTTCTGTTATTTTAATGAAATATTGTAAAATTACAAGGATCTTTTCAGAGCATTTCTTTCACATTTCATAATAGATTAGTTCTTTTTATTTTGTTTCGCTGCTTGCACTGATTCGTTTATGAGAAAATATAGTAATTAAATTTTATCAGGAAATGATAACAATGACCATTCTTTCATGCATTATGAGTGTTCACTTTGAAACTGATGGTAGTGTGTAGACAGAAGTATGAAGTACTCTTGCCATGGTTATAACTTTTCTACCACACACATTTTTATACCAGATATTTTGTGGACTTCTATTGGTTCATATTTTGACAGTTTTTGATTCAACAATTGGCATATTGTGTCACTGCATTTCAGCAAGATGAAACATTTTGTTGAAAATATGATTTTATACTTGCTAAAGTTTGTATGGCAACTTGGAACTCTTTGAAACAGAAGAGTTTGCTAATGTTCAGTCAAGTTATTACTCTTGCAACTTCGCCAACAATTTTAACTTGTTATACATTTTTATACAGATCCAGTAGAGATATGTTCCTAGAGATGTCTGATGACTACAAACATATTACTGTAGAAAATATATTTTTTGTATACATCTTACAGTAGTATTTCCATACGTTGAATTGAAACTATGCGAAATATATGCAAGGACAGGTGGAATTTGTTTGAAGCTGTTGCAGTGTAGTACATAGTGTACAGGAAAGGTCTGTCCATAAGATGTGTGAACTGGCATTGTACATCAGTTTGTGAGTTTGAATATTAATATCAGAGTCCAAATATGACTTTTGAAACCAATTATCTACATTTAAGAGATTTAGCCTTTTGCATTTAAATGCCACATTCATGTTACAGTCTGTTTTGTCATTCTGTATTATTGAAACATGTATGTGTACCCCAAGAACACAAAACTTCAGGATTTATGTGCACAAAAAAGTTCTTTGTGTCAGAAGATTGTGTGTTCTAAAACTGACCCATTGTACTTCAGCTTCCATTTTTCAGTTACCTTGTTCCCTACTTCTGCTGAGATCCATTTTGTGTCTGTGTTGTTGGCCTATCTTTGAACATACTGTTTGAAGTGACAATAAAATTAAACTGAAATAATTTGTTCATTTTCAAGTACTTCAGAATTGCAGTTTTGCAACTTAAATCTGTCGGGTGAAAATTTCAATAGTAAATATTTAGTTAAGTTTTTCTGTAGAGTGAAGGTGATTGTCTTTCTATTCATGTTGTGTAATAATGTTAACTGTAAAATCCCATTTGTGGAAAGTACCACACTTTCTTGTATTCAGTGTTTGGACACAAGCCATTGTAAAATATGTTAATTATAGCACACCATATTCCCTTCCCTTGTGTCCGAGGACACTTCAGTGTGTATTCAAGCCGTTGTAAAATTGTTATTGAAGTGAATTTGAAGTATCAGTATACAATAATCCAGTGTTTGGTATGCATATAGAACAAACTTGTATCATATTACTTGTTTATCACAGTGATATGCATCTGTAAAACATGTTAATGCACATTATACTCCAATCACCTTCACCCTATCATTTTACTTCAAATTGATGATAGAATTAACAAGTTGATGTTGTCTCTGGGTCTTTATGTACTAAAGAGGTATAACAATCATGGAATACATGCCACTTATTTAAGAGTTTTAGTTCTTATATTTGATTGTTAATACAGTTTGTAAGACTTTTGTAACAATATCATTTTGTGTACATTTAAGCTTTTGGTTCTTGTTTGTGGCTGTAAGGATGCATTAATGTATAAAGAATATTGTAGCCAAATAAATAGCTGTGTTTTTCAGAATTACCTGTGTGCATTATTTTTGGTCCTATGGATTTGATTTTATCACTAAATATTAATGTAAACTATATTGATTTTCATATCAAATCTCTTTAGAAAAATTTCATTTCTGCTATCTAGTTTATTAAAATATAAATTATTTCCAATAATTCTTTTTATAAAAATTGTTAAAAAATAAATTTCAAGCCAAAAGAAAACTTTGCTTCTGGTGCTGACGAGACAAGCTAGTTGTTGACCTCCATTATAGAAACAGGCCTCCCTCACTTGTGGCACATCATTACGAGAGCCCTCGCAAATCTAATTCAGAGGAAATGGTCGCAGCTCCTCCACTTCCCCTCCCTAAGGAGACAACAGTGACTTATAGTGGACAAAGGCAGTGGGTGATGATGGTCTTACTGCCAGACTCTCTTCACACCATTTTTTGAACGCTATGTGGGAAATGCAGGGAGCCCTTTACAGTTACTCACTTTATGAAATAACTTTACATGAGAACCAGTTTCATTTCAATGAATTAAACTTAATACATTGGAGTGAGGTATCTCGACCACCACCACTCCTGCTAGAATTAATGAAGTAAATTGAACTTTGTCTCCGTGTAACTCAAAATCACACATAAACTACTGATATTTTGAAAAAAGTGCAAAGGAAATTATTTAAGGATCTATTATCAAGGAATATATTGCATTAAGAAAGAAATAAGTAACTTCAATATGGAACATATTGGAGCTACCTTCAATAGGGAACATATTGGACAAGTTCAAAGAAAAAAGAATTTTTGCAATTTTTGAAATTTCAGAGGTTTCAGTGAAAATAGGTCCAATGCTATATTATAGGTTCATACCAACAATAATTTTTTCGACACTTTTTTTTTTCCCCCAAAGAATGAGTATGCAATTTGTTTTTTTGTGTATTCCATCTATTTCTGTCAGATTGATTTTAGAGCTGAGACTACTCTCTTCTCTGCTAAAAAATATCCTTTCTTCTGCAATATCTCCCCCTTTGACTTTTTGCAGACCCTGAACGATAGCAATGCTCAGCAAAACTGTGCCCCGAAGCTCAGGGACAACCCAGGATTGTTTTCACTTTCTAGTATTCTTGAGTGTTGACAAGGACACTAGGTGAGACAAGCAGTTCGGACCCAGTATGTCAGATAAGGAGTGTCATGTATTTTATGTTGAACGTGTAGATTGTGCTTTGCTTCCAGGACTGATTTTTGCGTTGAGTCGAGTGTTTTGCATTTATTGTCATCCTTCTAAACTAAACATTTTTCTCAACTTAAAAGTAATAAATCATCCTAGAAATCACTTTTGACAGATGCACTTTTAAAGACATTGTTAATTGTAGCGTAAAGCAACCTTGTATTGGAGATTGTGACAAGTGTAAAATTATGCAAAAATAAATGTAAGTACTATTTTTTTTAATATGAACGAGAAATTCAGGCATTTGTAATACTCTTCAAATTTGGATTTTCACATGAAACCAGGAGCAGATCCAGGTTTTGACAGTTTTTTAAAATTTATTTAATGTCAAAAACAGTTAAGAACTGTGTGTGACATGCTTAGGGGAGAAGTGTATTCTGTGCAAGTTTTCTTAATTCTGGGATCTCAACCCTAAGCCATACACAGTGTGTGTGTTCAGTGGCAGGATTCGGGGACGAGGGAGCGATTCTCCCCCCCCCCTCACATCTTGGGACAAATTTAAAAAAAAATGTATTTAGACATTGCATTTCGCGGATCTTCAAATTTATATTACAAAATATTAACTTGCTTTTGTATTTTGAGAAGAATTTAATAATAATTAAGCGAAAAATAATTGAATTAAGCTGAGATAATAATAGTAATTTATGCAAATAGTTTATAATATTAATTTTACTGCACGTGTATAAATACGTTTTGAAAACGAGCGACGTTAGGAGTGCGTTTTCAAATTTGTACGAATGCAATAAAGCAACATTATAAACAAGTTGCAAACACTAGTTTTTTAGCATAATGACATTATAAATGTATGAGAGAATCAAACTTAATTTTGCGAAACAACTTCCTTGTGACGTCTCGGGTATTTGACATCTATGCGAGAAATCTCTGATCGGCTGTTCCGATCGCCACTACCTCCCCCCGATTCTTTCACTGCGATTGGCTGAATACGTAATTACGCAATCATTCTTGCCATGAAATCTAATACAGTGCTAAAGCTGGCTTTAAGCTGGCTTTACACTAGCAAGAAAATAGCGAGCAATATTATTTCGCAAGAAAAGTTGCCAATGTAAACATTGCGGCAATAAATATTTCTGATGTTGGCAATATTTCTTGCTAGATATTCCGGTCGTAATGTAAACACCCGTGTTTCCATCCTCGGAAAGATATTGCCGGCTGTTGCTGGGTCTAGAATTGGATTGAAGTCTGAGCAAGATATTGCTGGAAGAAGCCAATGATGGCCACGGTCAGATGCGCTGGAAGTACGGTTAAGGTAGTACATAGACGTATTATTTTGAATTGTTATATCATTTTTTTTCGTAAAATGGGTGTGTGAAAAAGTTTAATAAAATAAATGAAGTAATAAATATTACAAATCCTTTATGGTTGATTATCGAATGGTTCAAATTTTGATTTAGCTACAAATGCTCCCTGATTATTATTTTTGTTATGTTAAAAATTATCAAGATTCCTAATCTAAGATTTTAAGATTAATGAATAATACATCAACATTATATAAAGGACATTTTAAAACTTTTTACTGAATTAATAATTGCGCTTTTTATAAACAGAAAATTACTTAGAACCCACGTGAATCGTAGTCCACGAAAACATATTGAGGCTCCTGAACCGAATTTGCACAAGCCCCTTTCCCTTTCGTCTTAAAATACAGTCACGTCTTCACAAAACGTCGTTTCTTTGTCTCTTCATTGAGCACAATAACTGCGACCACGACTCGCATCTTCTCCCTTCTACTCACAATGTCGGAGTGAGATATAACCTCACTTAAGTTGACGCGCCATTTTCCTCGTGGCATCACCAAGTACGGCAAGATAAAGTTCTAATGTAAAACGATCGGCAATATCTTGTCGGAAAGATCTTCCTGCCAACTTTCTGGCAACATATTGCCCCGTCTTGTTCTTGCTAGTGTAAAGATGACCGCAAGAAACAGCAACAAATTGCTGATAGATGTTGCGGAAACCTATTGCTAGTGTAAAGCCAGCATAAGAAATCATTTGTGCCGGAAAGGGTCCTTCTGTGAATGATTGCTTGCAACAGAAAAAGTAGTTTATAATGCTGATATACAAAAAATGCATTAACTAGCGATGCTACAGCATCACACACACTCGCATTATTGGAAAAGCTATGTAATATTGAAATATAGCAATTTATGCGCTTCTTACACCAGCTATTACTTCAAAACATTCAGTTAAAACAAAGCGACTGTGATGCACATCTGCATTCATTCCGATGGTCAGGAGCAGCAATCATTTCTTAATTTTACAAAAGAAACAAACGGGAATACATTTGACTGGTATTCGCAACAAATTATACAGAAGCGAGCAATGCACTAATGCCAGCGCAACGTTGATAAAACTATGTGCAATTCGTTTGGCATTTGTGCTTGGCGATTAGTTTCTTATGAATTCTTGACAAAAACTCTATTTCCATCTGTATTCAGATTTGAAGTTGTTTATGGGTTATTCGTAAGGCATCATACACAGTTGACAAATAAATCTTATACTAATAAACTAATTAAATTACTAATGTTCTACGATTTGTAATATTAAGTTAATTTATATTATATAAGTTAAGTTAATATTAAGTTATTAATTGACACCACATCAAACGAAGCGCATGAAAATAAAATTTTAAAGTTTATTATTATGCGATTCATTATTTTTATTTTAAAAATGTTTATAAACTAGTATTTGTGGCCAAACTTGTCTAATATAATAAACACTGAAAATAGTGATAGGCCTTTTTTATGTTCTGTAGCCGAGAAACAGCAACGTGTTTATTTTGTAAAAAATTAAATCCTTAAGTTTTTGAAAACCCTTGTTTAATTTCCAACTTACAAAACGTTTACCCAAAAAGCACACTTAATTTTTATATTTAAAAAGACGGATAATCGACGTTCTACTACATTGCTTTATACTCGTTGAAGTTTTGAGACTCTAATATGGAATGTACTGCTGGTGAAATGCTGAAATACTCGTGTGCGTAGATGTGTCCTTTCGTACAGTGAAAATATGTATGTTCTGTACCTCACAGCACGGACAAAAAATGTGGATTCGGTTTCAAACCATTTCTAGTGGGCTAGTTTGTAAACTTATAACACAAGACTAAAAAAACCACTTTATCTTATCGCCGCCACCTTCTCACCGTTCAACAATTAATTTCTCCAAATATCTATTGCGGCAATGTTACGTAAATTTCAATTAAGGTTTGTGGATTGGTTGAAATAAAACGCATCAATACATTGTAAACATACAAATTGTACAATAGAGTAAAAATAGAAATAATATTGGCATTTTCAACAGTAAATTATGATTAAATTTATAATTTGAAATTATTTTTAATTTTAATAAATTAATTATTAGTTTAAATTATTTGTATCCGTTCCTGTTCTCCGAGGATTTTTCTTGTAGCGTGTTGTTGGTGGAATACGTATATATTTTATTAATTTCAAGCAGAAATTTCGCAAAAACTACTAGTTTTTTCAAACAAATGGACATGGCACTTTTTATTGAGCTGATTTTATAGAAGAGAATTTGTTTGCGACAAAAATCTCTGTAATCCATTTTGTAGTTTCAAAATGTTAAGTTTTTGTAATTTTCGAAAATATGGAGAGTTCAACGAAAATGAGACTTGCGCCATTCTTTTAAGCGACCCTTCTTCAAACCGTGGAAAAATTAAAAATTCGGAGCGGTTTTTGAGAAAATATTATTTTTTAGAAATTTAGTTGTAGGAAAACGCCGGAAAAACTTGGAATTTTTGTAATTTTCGAAAAATAAGGGATTTAAACGAAAGTTAGACCTGCTTCATTCTCTTAAGCGTCCATTATCCTATCCGAGGACTAAGTTTAATAAGAAAATTTCAGGCAATTTTTTTGAAAATGTCCGAAGGGCTTCATGTACGAATAAAGTACCATATAAGAATGAGAACCGTCACCTCTTTTTTCTACTAATCTAATTGATAACATTCAATAATAATCAATTAATAATAAACAAAATTGAAAACAATGTATATAATTGCAGTACAATTAAATTAAAGCAGTAATATAAACGAATATTTTCATGTTTATTATAGCGCCCAAATCCCCCCCCCCCCCAATAAAAGATCCGAAATTCCGGCTCTGTGTGTGTTCATTCTATAACTTAAAGTGTACTTGACCGAAAGCGTCGGCCTAGTCATAGTAGGAAGACTGGAACCCGAGTGCTAGTCTCTATTCCAGTCTATCTCCTAATTAACAAATTCGCTTTTGAAAAACAGGTGTTGAATAAAAGCTTTTTATGCGAACAGAAAATTGAGAAAAGACTATTATAATTGTTAATACTGAGATGTAGCCTTTATGATACATAAACATACTATGAAAATTTTACTTGTAAGAATTTTACGTAAGACTATACTACTATTTACAAGTAATTATAAGAGAATTTAGAAAGGACAGTGATAGTTGTTAATATTGAGATGTAGCCCTTAGGATACATAAACATATAATGAACATTTTGATTGTAAGAACTTAACATATGATTTGGGACTACTATTTACTAGTACAGTCGACTCCGGATATAGTGAACTTCTGGAGACTTAATAATTTTGGTTCACTATATCCGATGAAGTCAAAATTAAATAGAATTTATCCATAACGATTGCTTTTATGAATATCGACATACAGCGAAATACGTTAACAGCACGAACTGAAAATTTCAATATCTTTATTTGTCCTTAAAATATCAATTATTTTTAATTGTTTGCTTCTACTTCTTCTTTAGTAATTTCTCTAGATTCTTCTCCCGAATTCGTGCTCTCAATACTTGATTCTTCATTGTCCTCTGCGTCTTAAGTATCGAAAAAAAGTCTTGACACCCTTCAATAGCTCTTGTACTGTTGGAATACCGTCCCGCTCTCTGAAGGCTCTTTTAATCGCCTAATAACATAAGAGATGCTTTCGGTAGCGGGATGGAGCAAGCGGCTAAAGGAAATCGCTTTTCCGCGCGATATCGCCAGGCTACGGCGATGAATTTCCAGGACGTTGTTCATTACCTACGTTCACTATAGCCGACGTTCAGGTTCACTATAACCGAATCTTCCTATGCTTATTTGTAATGTAAGTGAAACGGGCCAGTTCACTATAACCGACGGTTCAGTGTATCCGAATTCACTATTACCAGAGTCGACTATATTTACAAATGATAGTGTTTCTACGTGTGGGAATTTGTGCTATGAGGACGTAGCCTTGCGAGCAAATCGTCTCCAACGCTGCTGTTATGGCATCCTGGGTGATCGTCCCTACCAGCCTATGGTGGAAATAATTATATTTAATTATATTTCCACCATGATTTGCACCAAAATTGTTACTCTCCAATCGATCTGGCTGATGTCTCCTTTGCATTGATTTTTTTGGGGGTGGGTAGTTTTTAAGAAAGCTGGACATTTTCAAAATTGGCTTCAAATGTTTTCTATGATTTGTTTACTGCCTCGCCTTACTACGTACTTACGCAGTAAAGATAAAGTAAGAAATGCTGCGTGAAAAGTCAGTGATTTTTCTCGACAGAAAAACTCGTGTATTGTGGGGCCCTGGTATCGAAAAATTGGATATAGAGTGGTCACCACTTATTGTAATAAGTTATTTTTATCATTCAGCTAATAGCCCAGTGAAATTATTCAAACTGAGTGAAAATAACGGTGTTTTAAAATTTGGCATTATCGTTCTATCTACTAAACACTAAAAATATCGTACTAAAAATCCTGAAGTGTGTGTGTGGGGGGAGATAGCCGTTTAAGGGTGGTTTTTCTAGGTTTTTGCATTCATCTCCATAACTATTAATTCTATCGAAAACAATGCTGTATACGAAATTAACGTAGATAAAATTTCCCACAAAAAGTTTATAAGGTTTTGTTGTAGAATTAAAGTCGTATACGACTTTAAACCTATAGGTTTGAAAAGGTCTTGTTTATATTTACAACAATTTTAGCCATCTCCCTTATAATGTAAAGATATGTTTAATGCACGGAAGTCATTTCATTTTTGTTCAACTTTTATCAGTATATATTTACCTATTTTGCGCCAAAAACATGAACATTTTACATCGAATCAAATCTTATGTATACAGTTGACTCGCTAGTATCCAAAGTCATTGGGTCCAAGGCTATATTGGCTACGTAAAACTTGATAAGCCAGAGTTTATTTGATAAGAATCGTGTACAAATCTTTTGCTAAAAGATTGTATACACTGACAACTTACAAATTATATAAAATAAAATAAATGGAATAATCAAATTTACAGCATACCTAGAAGTTCAACGAAAACTGAGCGTGTCATTGATAAATGACACTCAGAAGTTCGACATTGGGATCCACTGATTATGGAATTGGGAAAAGTCCCAATATCCCTAAAATCACTAATGGCATCAGCCGTTTTGCAATGATTTATTCTGTCGCTTTTCCTAATAAGTGTCTCGGTTAATCGGGACCCGAATAATCGCAAGCCTTCTCTAGTGTCAAATCTTAACTTACGAGGAATGTATATATAATTGTCGCCTTCCTGTCAGCTTTTTGGACGCAATTACGACGGGAAATATGTTCCGCAATCGCAAAGAAATCCAAGTTGTGACCATGTTACTGAGCAACATATGTATTCTAATAATTAAATTTCTTCAAAGAATTGGTCCGGGATTCGAACCTGGCCTCCTGGTTAACGCCCAGATGCTCTACTATGCTCTCGACGAGAAATTATCAAGTTACTTATGTGGAAATTTCGTTTTTCTCAAAAATATATTTATTCATCTATTGATTTTATCCCTTCAATATAGTTCCCTTCACGTATAATACATTTGCGACGAGTTTTCCGGTCCTCGAAGCACTTCTGGAACATAGACTTCAGTATGGCGTTTTGCTCTTTCAGCGATTCTGCTTTTATTTCTTCCATGTTGGCGGGATGTTTTCCTTTCATAAGCTTTGGGAAAAGGATGAAATCACAGGGCGTCATGTTCGGCGAATGAGGAGGCTGAGGCATAATGATATCGTTTTTGGCCAAAAACTGACAAAGAAGCCGTGAAGTGTGAGCAGCTGCATTATCGTTATGTAACTGGCATGAAATGTTCACAAATCCGGACTTTTCTTCGGTTAGCATCACGCAAACGGCGTAAAACTTCCAGGTGGTACTCCTTATTGACGGAACGACCAGCTGGCAAGAACTCACGAGCAATTAGGATTTTGAGTATGATATGCAGTAGATACCAACAAACAACCATGCCAAATTTCAAAACTCCGGGGCATTTTTGGTCTAATTTGACTGGGCTAGAATGTTGTGATTCTCAAGACGTCCAGCTCCGTCCGATATTACATTAAGAAAAAGTTTATTAAGATCAGAATAGGTTTTATTTTATTATTTTGATACGCAATTCTATTACGTAGCTTTGAACCCTCATGGGTTGCGACTCACGAAAGATCAAGCCGATACTTTTGATGCTCGAGGGAAGAAATCTTGTGCATTCGACCACCGAATACGACGCAAAATAAATCTCGGGAATAAATAGCTCTGGATGAGAAGATCACATCTGCTTGAGCAACGGAAGAGGACATGTAAATTCGTTACTTGTACAGACCCTCATTTGGCAGCAGGAGTGCTCGAAGAAGACTTGTGTGAAGAAATGATGTTGTAGAAAAGTCCTAACCTCCAACAATAGCTGAAATGAGGGAGACTTTAGACGTGTGTGCATCACAAGTCAGTTCATTTCTAGAAACATTTTGAGAACGAGATTTATATTAATGGAATCCTCAGAGAAAATTAAAAGTGGACCTTAATCGAGAACTTTTTTGAAATTACACAAAATATGCTTGACATCATCTGATTTTAAATTATATTAATTTTCTTTTCTTAGTGGAAGCATGAATTGAATGAAGATGAGAATGAATTTTATTATGAATGAATATTTTCCCCGTAGTAAACTACTGAAGTAGCTTTCTTTTTCATTTGATAATCTTCAATTAGAATTTCAATGTCAACAGGATTGTTAGTCAACAGTTTTTTTTTAATTTATTATTATTATTATTATTATTATTATTATTATTATTATTATTATTATTATTATTATTTACTATTATTTTTCCATCTTTCAACTATTAATAGTTAAATTGTTGGGAAGGGATTCTGAAACTCAAGAAAGCGTGCGCAGATGATTTTCTCCCCCATACGTCACATACTGTTTTTGACTAAATAAATAAATAGGATTGTTACGTATCTATGAATTTCGTTCCGCAACAGTGTTTGCTCTCGTGGGGGCCGGCGATCATGGGCATTTCCAATATACTCGTAATTGCAGCTGCCGCTGCTTCCCCTTACCCCGCAACGCTGTTCGTTCTCCTCACTCTTGAGGTAATTTAAAATAAGAACACTTTCCTTTCATTAAGTAAAAAAAAAGAAAATGTATTGTTATAAAGTTCTGGAAGGCTAATCAATCGGCAAACTGTTACCTGCTCCGCTTCTGCGAATATTTTGTTCTGTATTCTTGAACCACCGATTAATTACAACTAATGCCTTCCCCAATGCTTCATCAATCTTGTAATCACTTGAAGACAGTACTAATTGGGTGTACTAACAAGAGTTTTATTTTAAATATCACGACATCTCTTTCGAACTTATGCGGCCATCTCTTTCGAACTCTAGCCAGCGTCCCCCAAAAGAAACCTGCCTCCACAGCAAGCAATTACATTACTCAATTCCCTTACGAATTGACACTCTCGTACCAAGTTCTATTTTCATTTCGTAACAAGGATAACGTTATCAAATTATCTGTCCCTCGAAATGATAACATTAAGCGGCGTCCACTATATATAGTAAATTACTTCCTCTAACACGTTGTGTAGTCACAATTTACGTTTTGTGGGGCTTTGAGATAGAAAAATCGGCTGACGGCAAAATCCGTTCGTCTATTGGGAAACTTTAGTGCCTAAATCAGACGATTTTCTCCAAAATTAATAATCACCAAACAACCTGATGTCGCGGCCTTTTGGAAATGAATATTTTGATTTTGAGGGATACTTACATGATGACTTTTTCAAAATTTTCTAAAAAAATTTTGCTTCAATTGTAGGAATCCCAAGTTTGTCTCCAAGACTCCAATGACTCCAAGTTTTTTCATTAACTTTTTAATTTTTCGCTACTGCTTTAACAGTTCAGGCTAAAAATTGTAACGAAAAAAGGCGAATTTTCGATAGAAAAACTTATTGCCGGGCCCGGGTAACGAAAAAGTGGATAAGCCTTGTTCTTGTATATAGTAAATTACTTCTAGCACGTTGTGTAGTCAGAATTCATGTTCTATGGATTCTTGATACCGGGAAATTGATTGATGGCAAAACGTCTGTCCGTCCGTCTATCCGTTTGTGAACAACGCTAGCGGCAAAACCGTAAGAAGGATTTTCACCAAATTGATTTTATTTATTTATTTTGTCAAAAACAGTCAAAAACTGTATGTGACGTATAGGGGAGAAAATCATCTGCGCACGCTTTCTTGAGTTTCGGAATCCCTTCCCAACAATTTAACTATTAATAGTTGAAAGATGAAAAAATAATAGTAAATAATAATAATAATAATAATAATAATAATAATAATAATAATAAATTTAAAAATGCGAGAGATTAACATTTCAAAAACTAGATATTTTCGTTGCCAATTATAGAAAAATTATTTTTAACGGTAAACGAACGAACAGATTTAATTTTTCTGTATTGCTAACAAAATAGAAACTCACCCTAATCTCTACTACCACTACAAGCAAAAGGAAAGCTCAACAAAACGTGCGCATAGTGAAGCTACATTTACGTCCAGAAGCAAATCAAGGGGCCATCTCAGCATTTGCTCAATGGATCAGGGAAACTGGACAAAAACCCGATGGAGATGGGGGTCATTGACCCGGAAGCTGAAGTACATTACTTGTTACAGGCATTTAAGTCGTTTTTAAAAATTATAGAATGGAAATGTAAACTAATTCATTATACTATAACATTGTTTTGTTAAAGTAAACATTATTTTTCTTTTTGACGATCAGTATAGTCTCTAACTGTGTAGAAACAGTTTTGCAGCAGAAAATATTTTACTTTTATCTTAAATTTGTGTACTAATTTTAATTTTTCATCTGGCAATGCGTTGTAAAGTAACGAACATGTATTGTATGTGGATTTCTTGTAGTGAGCTGTTGATACTGACACTTGATGAACATGATTTCTACGTCGAGTGTTGTAACTATAAATATCAGTATTACATGAAAATATGTTCCCACCGTTAAGTAAGTCAGTTTGGACAAATACTACAGACTCGTAAATAAATAAGCAAGGCAATGGTAAGATTCCTAGCTCAATGAAAAGAGGTTTGCGGTGATCACGTGGATGGGATTTTTTCATTATTCGGATAATTTTCTTTTTCAATCTGGGCACTAAAGGATGAGCTTCCCCAGAATATTATGCAATATCTCAAGCGGGAATGTACATTTGCAAAATACACGCAACGAGCTGCATGAAGGCTAACAGAATTAGAAAGAATTCTGTATGCCTTATTATAAAAAATGAGCTTAATTTAGTGTTTAATTCTGTTGTATGTACATTCCATTTGAGGTTTGATTGAATTGAGTTGAATTGAATTGATATACTCGAATTGAATTGAATTGATATACTTGAATTGATATACTCCAATCGAACTGGCTGATGTCACTCACGGCCCCTTGAATTTGAAACCTAGTTTAATTTTCGGGGGTACCTGGGACATTCTCAAAATTAAAAAATGGCACCAAATTGTTCGATTTTGACCCCAGATAGCGTCAAGGACAATTAAGAGAATGGTGCGGGTCTCATGTTCGTTGAAATCGTTGATTTTTCGCTAAAATTCAAATTTTTTGTCGGCCTCTTTCTTTAACTACAATTATGAATATTTTTTCTTAATGAAATGTGTTCATCAGAAGCATCTTCAAAGAAGGTCATGTTCAATTTTTGGAGAACATCAGTATTTTTTGCATAATTTTGCTTCGAAACAAGGCAAATTTTAAACTTTTCAAATATTTATTTGAATCAAATGTATCAAATATTTTCTCAAAAACGGCTCTAATTTTTTTCTTATTTTTTTCTTCGTACGTAGCAAAGGACTGTAAAGATAGTAGTGATGGGCCCCGTATTCGACGCAGTCTCTGCATTTTTGAAAATTGCAAAACAATACGTAATTATAGATTGAAAGAAGGGAATAAGTTTAACATTGAACTTACAAACACACTTCTTTACTTTAAGAAGTTCCGATCGCTGATATATATAATATATATATATATATATATATATATATATATATATATATATATATATATATTAACCATGCCAACTGACGCCCAGCGTGATAGGCGAAAACAATAATATTATTCTGATTGTATTTGGGAAGACGTAATAGGTAGGCATCTTGTAATACCAAGATTTAGTTAGGGCAAATTAAACTATAAAATTTAAGTAAATACGGAGGCCAGAAGTGGGAAAACTGTAGGTATCACGGCCAGGGAAGATTTATCGGAAATAATAAAATTGAGCAGTCCAATGCCGAATTACGAAACGAAATTATTAATACGAAGTAATTAACACGAAATTATTAATACTCGTAAAGTAGAACAATTCCATGCCCAGTTAACTATGAAAACAAGCCAAGCAGTTACAGCTTTAAGTAGTAAATTGACAGCAGTAACAAATAAATTAGATACTCTGGAAATTTCAGGAAAGGGTTTAAAAGGGGTTGCGAGGAGATTACTATTATATATTAGATTATATATATTACGATTAACGAGATTACGATTATATATATATATATATATATATATATATATATATATATATATATATATATAACCATGACAGTCTCATGAATTTAAATAATCATTTCTTCACCACCATGGTACGCTTTCACTCTCCAGTATAATAATAATAATAATAATAATAATAATAATAATAATAATAATAATAATATTAATATTATAATATTAATACGGCGACGAGGACGGCTACGAAAGCTGCAGTGGCTGCAGCAACAACGACGGTGGCGGCGGTGATGGCGACGATGCGGGAGGAGACGGACACTACGGCGATGCGGGACGGAAGAGTGGACACCGTAAATGTTCAGGTGAGAAAAGGCTTCACAAGGCTGTTGCAGGTGAACTGTCGCAGTATAAAATATAAAGAAATCGAATTTTGGAATTTAGTAGATGCTTGTGATCCTGATGTAATAATAGGAACTGAATCTTGGCTAACGGAAGAGATAGTTAACTCCGAAGATTTTCGTCCGAATTATAGATCGTTTAGGAGAGATAGAAATACTAGAGGTGGGGGAATATTTATTTGTGTTAAGGATGTAATAGATATAAGGAGAAATTGGGTCAGTAAAGAATTTGAGATAATGGGGATAGGAATAAGTGATTCAGGGAATGTATTAGAAATTATTGCTTGCTATAGGCCACCGAATGAAAATTACGCGATTTTGGAAGCCATTTCTGAGAAAATAGAAAACGTCAATAGTCATCCTATAGTTGTTGCTGGAGACTTGAATACCCCAGACGCAAATTGGAAAGGCGCCGTGAGCGAAGCGAAAGTACAACAGTTAGTGAACATACTCGTCTGGGAAGGGGGATTAGCGCAGGTAGTAGATAGACCCACGCGGCAGGAAGCGCTTCTAGATGTTTTCTTAATTAGGCCTCGAGAGCTTTTCTTATCTTGCGACGTCGTTGATGGCATAAGCGACCACAAAGCGGTGTTAGTAGACTTAGACATGAGTATTTTACAGAAAAGAATTTCTAAGGGAACCAAAATATGGCAGTTCAAGAAGGCTAATACAGAGGGGCTCCAACACTACCTTAGAGAACAGTACGATTGTTTTCTGAGAATGGAGGGGGGCATGGAGGAAATTTGGAACGCGTTTAAGAGCATTCTAGATGAAACATTGCAAACGTTCGTGCCGTACAAATACTTAAAAAGTAATTCAGACCCCGAATATTACAATGCGAAAATTCGACGTCTGAAGAGGAAAACTCGAAAGGCTTTCAATAACAGAAATCGTAGTGAAAATCATAAGATACATTATCGTAATTGTTCGAAAGAATTAGAGCAGGAAAAGAAAATTGCGCAGGAGACTTTTTTAAAGCATATTCTCGACAGGGAGGGAAATAATTGGTCGGGGTTTTACAAATACGTTCGCAGAAGAAGAGGAAATAAAGAAGAAATTCCTATCGTTAAAGATACCAAAAATAGGTTACTTACAGATGATAATAATAATAATAATAATAATAATAATAATAATAATAATAATAATAATAATAATGTCTTTATTTCTGGCGAGGCTCAGGCCGTATGATCGAGAAAAAGCAAACGCTTTCAATGTCTACTTCAGTTCCGTTTTTAAAACAAAATCGCAACTCACTCATATCGAGGGAAGCTGTGCCAAATCAGTTTAATATAGAGGTAAACACATTGCGAAAACGAATTAAATCTATGAAAAATGGAAAGTCGCGGGGTCCAGATGCCATTTCAACTGACATAATTAAACTCGGTGGAGAGGCAATATTACCGTATCTAACAAGATTATTTCAGGTTTCGATCAACAATTCAAGCGTGCCCGATGATTGGAAGCTAGCTACCGTTGTTCCGATTTTCAAGAGTGGTGATAGAACTGTGTTAGCCAATTATAGACCAGTAAGTCTCACGTCAGTTGTATGTAAGCTAATGGAGCACTTGATAACTAGCTATATTAGACAAGTATGGGAAAGAAAATAATGGCTTTTTCAGGGACAGCATGGTTTTAGGAACGGTTTCCCTTGCGAGAGTCAGATAGTGTCATTGTTTCAGGATATAGCTGATGAAGTTGATAATAGTGGGAGGGTGGACGCCGTAATAATAGATTTCGCGAAGGCATTTGATGTTGTTCCACACGATAAATTGGTTCATAAATTAATGCAATCGGGTATTGACCCCAGAGTTGTGGCGTGGATTGACGAGCTTCTTCGAGATAGGAAACAGAAAGTCCGAGTTGGACAACAATTTTCGACTCAAGCAAAAGTAACTTCAGGGATCCCTCAAGGAAGCGTTATTGGACCTCTCCTGTTTCTCGCATTTGTGAATGACCTGCCAGACAATTTATATTCAAAGGTACGGCTATTTGCAGATGACTGTATAATATATCGGGTTATTCAATCAAATGTGGACGAGGGCATTTTGCAGGGTGATCTAGACAGATTACATTTTTGGGCGAAAAAAAAATGGCATGACAATAAATAGTTCGAAAAGCAAAACCATCACGTTTGGTAGGGGCCGCAAATACAATGAAACTCAATACCGTTTAGGCAACGAAAACATTCCAAGAGTCGTGTCTTGTAAGTACCTGGGGATAATTTTTGATAGCAAATTGAGTTGGGAAAATCAGGTAAACTGTGTCGTAGGGAAAGCCTGGAGGTCCTTGCATTTTACTATGCGAATACTAAAAAAGAGTACTGCGAAAGCGAGAGAATTAGCTTATTTATCTCTAGTTCGTCCATTAATGGAATACGGGGTTGTTTGTTGGGACCCTTATAGAAATTCCCAAAAGGAATATTTGAATAGAGTACAGAGAAGAGCGTGTACACTTGCTTTCCGAGGGAATAGGAAGAATGTTGAATGGGAGTCTCTAGAAATTAGGAGAGTTAAGGCAAGACTCTGTGCCCTGTACAAAGCGTATGCCGGTTATCCAGCTTGGAAAGATATCTACATCCGATTGGGTAGACCTTCGTACTTTAGTAGGGGGGATCACAAGCACAAAATTCAGTTTAGGCCACAGAGAACATGTTGGAAAATTTTCATTTACAAATAGAACAATAACGGACTGGAATAAGTTACCTGCGACAGTCCTGGAACCCTTTCCTCTAGGTGTTCAAAGATTTAAAAATAAATTAACTAATGGTATTTGTAAACTTTATTAATTTAGTAAATTAGATTATTATATCAGTTATTATTTGATTATTATTGATATTTTTATTGCTATTATTATTGTGTTAATTACTATTAAATGCGTTCCTGTATTAACATATAATTATATTCAAAGTAGTATTATACTGAAGTGTGGTGAAGTGTTGTGCAGTGTAGTGCAGTATAGAAGTAGAAAGAGAAGTGAATTTCAAATGTGAAGTGAAGTGAAAGTGAAAGTGAAGTGAAGTGTAATTAAAAAGTCGTGTAATCTTGTATTTAATAGTTTCAAATAACTGTGCAGGTCAACCATAAAATGTAGTTAAGGCTATTATTGTTAGCATATTATTATTATTATTATTATTATTATTATTATTATTATTATTATTATTATTATTATGTCTTTAAATAATTTAAAGTTACATTGTTAAATAATTTTAAGTTAATATTAGTAATATGTAAATTGTAGAGTTCTGCCACCAGGTTATATATACCTACCTGCAGAATAATATCTATTTATCTATCTATCTAATAATAATTGCAAATTACAACAACAAATTAATTTACAAATTAAAGTATTGTATACTTAATAATGTATAATTAAATGTTTAATTAGTATACACATTAAACACCATAATAATTCATCCATCTGTCACAATTTCAGCAGAACTCATAAATAAGTTTCATTTTAGCTCGTGGAACTAGCAAGTACGTAATAATCATGCTTAATTTACTACAACTAAACCAATAACTATTTCATTAAGAACACGTGTGTATATTTATACTTTTTTACGACTATCAAGCACTTCCATCAACAAAATTATTTTTTCCCAATAGTTTCTTGTCTCTTGTCAACTTGATACTTTCACGTTTAGAAGCAATTAAAATTAATATCCAAGTTACTTTTATAACGAGAGTGAAAAAAAATTGTAGAATCATTCTTGAATCGGAGCATTTTGGATTACACATTTGAATGTAAAAATAAACAGTCCTCTCCTATCCTGTACGTAATTTTGAGCATTGATGAACTCAATCGTCTATCTCTGGTGGCGCGCAGCTGAACTAATGCACACTGATGCACTCTTGAATTTGTGATGTAATGTTAGGCAAAAAATGTCCACAAAAGTAATTATTTTGTAAATACATTAAGGTTTACGGTTGTAAATCATTGCCTATAGCACTACTGACCTTCGAAGAAAACTGGGGCAAAAGTTTCATCAATTTTGGTTCAGTACATTCAGAGATTCTCGCGCTGAAACTCAACACACTTGTCTCTTTATATACAAATATTAGTATAGATTACAAATGTAATACTCTCCCCTCTCTCTCTCCGCCCTCCTTTGATACCGCGACGCCTCACGTCGCGGCGCCAATGTAACAATATACTACTTCTAATCAAACACGATGGCCCACGCTAGTGCGCCACTGTAATATTCTCTTACAAAACCTCACGACGATTGTAATCTTTTCCTCGTCACGCGCATTATCTTGCCCTACCCTAGCCCTAAATTATAATTGGGTGCCACATTAGCGATTGCCCGTACTTCTGCTAGCTCGTACTATTGTTTATTTCTTACCATGTCGTAGTCCGCGCGCTCACTCCATACGGAGTTGAAGGAAGGGTCCGTTTCGTTCGTGCCTGGGTCAACATTCATACCACTACAGAATAAAAAGACATGGAATCACGGCAATTATGAGCCATTGGCATGCTCATGCATTTAATTTAGGATTTTTTTTTTTGCTGATATCCCTTTTCATTGACACAATCTGCCCCTCCGACTTACGAAACATAACAATACGAATATATAAACACACAGAAAAAAATAAACATACACACTGAAATTACAATGCAAAGAAAAATCTCATCCATCCATCAGAATGCGCATTCTGTCGTGACCTTCCTTATTATCCTTAGCCTAATAGCATAACTTGGTCTTCGACAGAACTTCTTTTCTTTCTTTTGAATGGAGCGTAAACTAACCAAAAAAAACAATGCAGTTATTGCACAATTCGTGCCACTTCCCTTTTTTGCAGCGATGTCACCTTCCGTCAGCGCCCGTCGCTGGTAGTTGTCACGTGCATTACTTACGCACGCAGTCCCCCGTTCAGCTGCCACCAGATCCTCGATGCACTCCTCCGTTTAAAGTTTGCCAATGCATCCACAATTATTGTTTTCTTTTTTTGTCTTAATCGCGTCTTCCCTGAATGTTATTTCTATATCTCGCGATATATATATCTTTCGCGACGCTCCTATTTCCTGACACCTAATTTGCGTAAATATTGTCTATGCGGATTTTTTTCCCGTGAATTTCTAAATGAATTTAAATAAATTTTCGATACACTCAGTCTCAACAATTGTTTTTATGCAACCAAAATAACTGAATAACGTTTTACACGACACTTCCGCAAAAAATTTCAAAAACTTAACACAACATAAAAACGCGTGCGATCATCCTCAGATCCGAATTTTGTCTGTAACCCAGTTTGCATTGTTGGTCCACACAATCCAAGTGACTGTCTTTTTATTAAACACATGCCCATCATCATAAGAAATGTTCGAAAATGTTTATATTTTTCACTGTTTTGGGGCATCTTGCGTCTTACTCTCTCTTTCATAGTTTTATTAACTTTTGGTTTGTAATTATCACATTACCGAATTCCCTTTTCCCGTTTTCCTTTTTCCAAAAAACCTTTATTTTCCGTCTTCCCCACTCGTGATGACGTCACTTACATCTTCGGTCGCTCTTTTAATTCTTTCTTAGCTCGCTATGCTATGGAACTGGATACTGATTTATTAAAGCCTTACATAAATTCCCCCCCGCGCCGTAACTAATTTTGCCCTGATCTAAATATTTTTCCCTATAATTTCTGTAAGTTTGGCCAAAATCCACCCAGGCATTCACTGGATATTCAATAAAGCTCGTTTTGTTGTATACTTTCAGAGGTACAACAATGGTCACCATGTCTTCAACTTCGCCGTTATGCATGCAATTTATACCACTTATAATATTTACGGAACCCGTGGCTCGAATAACGTGATTCTTGGTTCAAAATGTTCCTAAATGTGGGTTCTATTCACTGTTCACAATGCCTATTGCCCCCCTTTTGTTTTCTATTACTTTCCTAATCATTATTATTACGCGGCGCTGTTGTCTATTGTTTCTTTCATTATTGGCTCCTCGTTGCTTATGTAGAAGTTCCTTGTCCCACGCATTCTTGCGGGCTAGTCTCACAAATCATTACACAAATAATTCCCGAAACTACGTGTTGTTATATTTCTATTACTTAATTTTCATTTCATCATCCCTTCTATATGATATGCACATTGGATTTGACGTTCGATTTATGACTCCTTCGACACAAAAACCTCTTAAATGTGTCACTGCTTGAGAGGGAATTACTCATAAGGGGTGTATTACGCGTTTAGGACGAAAAATGTAGAATTGGCAGATTACGGTAAGAAGGCAGGCACAAATGCTATCGCCAATACGTTACCGTTAACCGTAACTCAGACACGGTGCGCTCTAGATCCTTGAAACCTTGTTTACATGTCTGTCCATTACCATCAAAATTTGTCCAAAGATACAGAAATAACGAGTAAAAATGTCATATTGTTTTCAAAATTGTACTCTTCGAGCAACATTGTTAAAAAGACAACCTATTTTCATCATTCTTCACGCCTGACTACATAATGCGTACAATTCAAGTCTGATGAAATATTCTGGAACAATAAGAACCCCGATTATTTATCGAAATGTTCCAAATTAAAATTCTTTCTTTTTCCAGAATTTGGACGAAAAAAATGCCGCGGGTAATCGTTTTCGGTGCAAATAGGTCATAACAGGTTAAGGAAGAACTCTAACGTAGTTTCCTTTTTTAATCTCTTCTTTTTTTAAACCAAAGCAGGTCAAAACAGGATGCCACAAATTTGGTCGTCATCAGCACTTCCTCTAGGGCGTTAGCGTCCCAGGAACTTGTGTTTTGCAATCCGTTGCATCAAGGACAATCCGGAACTCTATACATAACCTGCTCGGATGAATGTGGCTAAGATATAAAACAGAGGTTCATATAGACGGGTAATATTGTGTATTCCAATCATGGAAATTTCACGACTTTTAGTACTTCAATACTTGGTTGTCGCCACGTTATACTTCAAGACTGTAAATTGTAATGTAAGTACTGTCTTAAATAATGTCATTTACGTAAGTCCTATAATGTTAAAAAGCCTTTTGTTACAATAGAAACAGTTCCTTTGGAAGACTCCGGATATACTTGAATACATTATATACAGGATGATTCAAAAATACTTTTATAAAATTAGGGCATGGGTCTTAGAGAAAATGAAGACAAAAATTTCTTACGAACATGTGTCCCGCAGTCTTTTGTTTTCTCGTTATGAATTTATTAATGAATGTTTACGCCCAAGGCCTTTGAAGGTCCAACCCCACAACTTCATCCATCTATGCAGTCATTCATAGGCTAATTGTATTCTACCCCCACAGCGATTTGATGCCATGGAGTTTATATTTGGCGTTTGTCATTAGTCTGACTTCAGTGTTTCAATTGTGTACATGTTGTGAGATTACTGCAAATGGTTCATTCAATTATGGCAGGATATTCCTTTCGTGAGCAGGCAGATATGTTTTTTATGTATGGCCACGGAAATGGTAATGGACGCGAGGATACACGGCTGTATCAGATGGCGTTTCCAGACCGAAGACCGACGACCTTTGGTGCAGTTTGAATTCGCGTTGCCAGGATAGGAACCTTTGCAGCGTAAATTTTTTCCTGAAGCCTTTTCCAGCTTCAAGGAATGCCGATTTCGTGTCTCCGCGACGGGTACCCACTATGTACCTCGTGGGGACAATATTAACCTTTACACTTGTTACACACTATGGGCTCCTCAGTCTGTGGCCAGGAGACTCACAAGGCCGTCTGCGAAACCTCATATACATGAAAGACGTCGTCACGAGCCCTTCGGGCCGAAGCGCTGAGCCGGCACACGATCTAGCCTCCTCGGCCATCCAGGTCAGCAGCGTTGCACCAGCAAATACTAATCGAGGAAAACCAAGAGTTGCTCATACGCTTGACTACTAAGAACAAATTCCAGTGTGTTGAAGACGATCCAGGTAACAGCATAAGTCTGGTGACCATGGCATAAGGTACATCGCAAAGTACAGCATGGAGGATACTTCACGACCAGCACCTTCATCTGTATCTTTAAAGTGTGCAGGCCCTTTCGCCTATCGTTCACCCATCCCGAGAGAATTTTTGCGGATGGTTTCTAGCACTAGAATAAACAGTCAATCCATTTTGTTTACAGACGAGTCAGTTTTGTTTACAGATGAGGCAATGTTTGCAAGAGATAGAATTACAAATTTTCACAACCAACACGTATGGACAGATCATAAGGCAAAAACTAGAAATACGTAAAATGACAAATGACAGACGTAAAATAAATATAAATTAATCAAAATACAGAATGGTGTAACTATATTGCATTAAAATTAATAACAATGTGCAACAAACTCGAAATTGATTAAATTAGAATTTCCCGCGCTTCGTTTCATGCACTGTCAGTTCACAAAATGGCAACATGGCGGTTTCAAATTATTCAAATGCTTCTCACTGTCAGTCTTGATGATTGTGTGTAGATAATATTGTTCTGAAAGTAAATAGATTTAAGGAAGAAAATGAGATAAATTTAACTTGGAACTAACAAATACACTTCTTTTACTTTAAGATATTTTGATGGAAGATATGGTATTCAGAAAGAAAATGTTAGCTCTCTTCGATATAATCAAGGCAAGCTTGTGTAAAATTATTATTTCATTCCTGTATCATGTGCTGCAAATATGGTACCAGTTAAATTTCTTCATGTTTGTTTCTTTTGTAAAAGAAAGAACTGACTTCTGTTCCTGACTATTGAAATAAACACAGATATGCTCCACAAGTGCTTCGTTTGAATTCATTGAATTAATTTTTTTCAAGTTATAGCTGAGTTGTTAATAGGCCACAAATTACAATATTTCAATATTACGTAGCAACTACTTCCAATATAAGAAAATTCATGCTATTGTAGCACCACCACTAGTAGTTATCTCGGGAGGGGGCTCGTTAAGCAATTGATTTATGCAGCTGACACCCCGGATGAAGAAACACTTCATCTACGTGTCAGGGAACCCTACGAAAGCATTCGACCCTGTCTGGGAGTATTTGAAAGGGTGCGACAACATATGATTCGACGAGTTCATGCATGTTCAGGAACTAGAGGAAGACATTTCGAGCACTTGTTATGAGTTTTAGGTGTTTATGAATTGTTATGAGTTATCATCAATAAATTTAATAACGAGAATACGAAGTATTGTGAGACATATGTTCATATGAACTTTTGTCTTCGTTTTGTGTTAGGAACCTATACCCGAAATTTGAATCACTCTGGAGAGACAAAGTACTGGCATTTGTATTCTGAGTACGTTCTCCATGGATTTTGGCATTAAGAAGGTATACGCACTTATCTCCTCTAATTAATTGGGTATAAAGCACCAACATGAAATAATCATACAAAATATATCTATGAAGTCAAATTTTAACAAAACATATTGATTGATTGATATTATTTTGAATTTGATTCATTTCATTCAATTGATTGATTTTGATTGATATTGAAAACATTAGATATTTTCCTTTGAAGTAAATGTTTATAGCAAAATAACTATTGTTGAAACTCACTTTCCCGGCAACACGTAAGCTACGATATCACAGGCCACTTCTGTAGAAAGTGATGTCGCCTCTTCAAGTTATGAACACACAAGTTATGTATCTTTCCACGTTGACAGGACGGGCAGGTCTTTGGCAACTGATCTCAGCAAGCCTCTCTAAGTTTTTGACCTATTCGTTCTATTACGCCCTCTTGTCCTCCATTCCAAAAAATTGCCTTTGACCATCTGTCGTCTCTTTTACCAACATCGTCCCGAAGCCATTTTAAGTCTGTTCTCTCCAGTTTGACAGATCCTTTCGTGCTTTATGGTGTCTTTTGGTCTCTCGTCGTCCCTTCCTGTAAAACTAATATTAAATGCTCCAATGTTGTTTTTAATTTTTCTTTGGAAAACGTGACTGTTATTCACGATTCACCGGCTTAAGTGCTGAATTTAGAGTTGGATTTTAAACTTTTGTTTTTGATAGCATATTCCGGCAACATATAATGCAAGCATAACGTTTTGTATCTGCATTATAAAAGTGCTTGAAGGTCCCTAAAATGAGAGTCGTGATTGAATTACAGAGATCCGTTTTCATTTTTGTATCGTGTAAACATGAGTATAAAATAATAACGATAAAAAATACGATGTAAATATTAGCAATAAAATACTATTTATTGATGGAGAAATTCACTTAACGGATATTCTCATCCGTGACCCAGCGCCATATTTAACCCAATGTACATAATTTGTTTATAGAGCTCAGCTGCACAGTAATTTTCAGGGGGATGGACTTGCATCCACTCTCCTTGAGATATACCTGAATTCACCGGTCATTAATTACAAACGTTGTTCAGACTGCTTGGCATATTCGAGTTGAATGCCGCATACTTCCCATGGTATACCACATCATATTCAATGGCTAGAAATATTTCTATTATTATATCTCGTTTATATAACGGACAAATATATCGCATATTATTAACATACTCCGTAGTTTATGGTTATTTCGTATCGTCCATCAGAATAAACCCATCAGCGAATCGCAGGTTGTTCAGTTTTCTTCCAATGATTTTAATTCTCAGGTTTTCCTAGCTTACGTAATATTTCTCCTTTCAGGACAGTAGATAACAACATAGAAAATATTGAGATCACTTTGCTGAACGCATCTGTAGTTAGTTTGATGAAAAGACATAATGTAAAGGAGCAAGGACGTCAACACCTAATCTTTCTACCTTCTTTTCAACATCTAGTATATTTGTTTCAGTAAAAGATTCGAAAGGACAATTTAGACTGAATCCTTATAAATAACTTCAATGAGTAAAAAATCGAATACGTTGGTTGGTAGATGGAATATTTCTTAACTTATTCGTGTAAAATTATTCAAGATTCAAAATTATTATTTGTCAATAAAATATTGTAATTTCAGTCTAAAATTATTTTCGTGAGATACATTGGAGACAGATTGAGATGGTTAACAACACCTGAAAATCACAATATTCTGGGCCTTGAATTTGAAAACGGTTATATTGATTTTTAGGAGTACTTTAGAAAAAGCTTCATCATTATTTTCAAAATTTTCTTAAAAATTACATCAAATTCTTGGATACTTTTTTTCTAGGATAAAGTACGTTTAAAAAAATAGTGCAGGGCCTTTAAATAAGGTCATATACAAGCTTTTAAAAATGTGAGACGTTTTTGGGAATTTTTAGTAAAATTGTGACTATTGTAAAAATCGCATACATTACGAGATTTTCTATATGTGATGTTTCTGTATTTTCTGTATGTCTGCAAACTTTTTCCATTTTTTACTCGAATTGGTGCAGTTTTCATTAAAACCACTACATTTTATAAAATTGCACACGTTCAGGTTTATTGTTAATGCATCGATGAGGTGCTGATTTAGACATTCAGTGTAGTGGTTATGTTGATTGTTTCCTAAACTTAAGTATATGAATTAAAAATATTATTTAATTTTATGTCTATAGATTTTTAAACTTTGTTAAACTGTCTTTGGTCTTTTATTTTAAAGACAGAAAATTGTTTGGGGATAACTGTTTTACTTAAAAATTACACAATATGATTGCAATATATTATATGTGATACGTAATGGTGGCAGCAACGTTTCGGAAAATAATTATTTACATCTTCAGGCTTCAATATCCGAAAAAATTAATATAATATTTTAAACTATTATATTTAGTTTCAAATGTTATATTTATTTCTTTAGACATTTAAGCCTGAAGATGTTAAGGGGCTTAAATGTCAAAGCAAATTAATATATTATTTTAAACTATAATATTTTAAATATTTATTTGTTTTGAACTTTAAGCCTGAAGATGTAAATAATTATTTTCCGAAACATTGCTATTACATATCACATATAATACATCGCAATCATGTTGTGTAATTTTTATGTAAAATACTAAAACAATTTTCTGTCTTTAAAATAAAATACCAAATACAGTCTAACAAACTTAAGTACATGAGTTCAATTCCCAGCGTGAGGACACATTTTGCGGGTTGATGTAGTGTTATAATATTACGCAACCGACACAAATAATATGCCGCGTAAAGTACGTGCTGTTGTAGCACCAGTAGTTTCACAATCAAAAGTTCTTTGGCGAGACACTATTACAGAGAGTACTTAATGATTCATGAAAACGAAATGTTTAACCATTCAGCAACGCAAGATGACCTCATTCCGTGCTCAAAATAATTTCAATTTTCGCTTTCAGTTCGAGAAAAAGAAGGAAGACGCAACGGCAGATTGCGAAGATGAACTGAAAATAGACTCCAGTAAGTAAGAGAATGATCTTGGGGTACACGCTTACGTTCAGAAAACATCTCAAGTGCACGCGCACGTGTCCAATAAGCAGTGGTTGGCAGAAACTCACCATGAGTCACGCTGCGTCACGTCACGGACCTGCGTCTCATTTTGCGACTAGCCTATCAGACCATGGACCGCCCACGATCTTTCCTTCCCTTGCGGAAAGTGTTCCGGTAAATGACGTCAAAAGCTTTGGAAAGAACTAAAAATGTTCCTAGCTTCGTGTTGACCCATGGATGAAGCAACGGCAGAAAAAAAGACAATTTTATTAAATATTAATTTTCTAAATCCATGTTGAGATCTGAAAACACTTCGTTTTTTCGTAGTTTCCGTTCGTACATAGTCTTTTATAGTTTTGAGAAAACTGATAAGAGAGAGAAATAGGCTGATAACTTTGAATTTCATTTGTGTAGCCTTCTTTAAAAAGTGGTTTAATTTTTACTGTTTGAAAGTACATCCTGTGTACAAAGATGTAGTGTACAGTAAAAGTAGATCCTGTGTACAGTATGGAAAATGTGAGATAACGGGTGTATAAATGCGGATGCTCAAGTTTTTAACAAACTATTCGGAAATTAATCTAAACCAGATGAATATTTATTTTTTTACTTTACTGACTTTTTTGAGGATTTTACGGAAAGAAGTTTCGACAACAAACAACGGATCGAACATTTTTTGAGAATCATATGATATTGAATTCTGTGCTTCAATCCCTTCGTGAGATAAACCGCAATTCTAGAAATGTTGGCTGAAGAAACTTGCAATTTTAACGGATTACATTCTTCTGGCATTATCCTTTAAAACAACATTGTCTGCAAGGTGTCGAGATGTCTTAAAGTTTACGATATTCCACATTACTGTAGATTTGTTATTAGCACTCCAAATATACTTATCATTTTTCATTATTTTTGCCTGTGCTTAAAATGTGCTTGTGCTAAAATGTGCCTGTGCTTAAAATTTAACTTTCCTTAAAACGCTTTTTTATTTTCGAAAGTAGACCTGGAAATTGGGTGGCACGTTATAATGTTTAGAAACAAAGAAAAGAGTACGTCGCTTTTTATCAGATGTTCTAATTCCGTGTGTTATTGAAGTATTGCTTTACCGTGAAATAAACCTTGTTTATTTAATTAGATTAGATTTTATTGTTAATTCTGTTAAGTATAGTAACTTGATGGAAGAATATCTTAATTTGCTTAACAGAATATCTTAAATGTTAAGTTTTCTCTTTTCGAGAGAAAAGTCCGCGTTGAAATGAAATGAAAACTTCGAAAAAAATAAATTTTATTTTTTCTTTCGCGTTAACAGTGTTATAAATAGCGTCATATGATGTCTGCAGCAAGTACTCCGTAAATAATTCTATTTTAATTGTAGAGAATAATGTGAACATGGGTGTATTATTTAATGTCAATGCTCAAATTACTAGTAATTTTAAGAATTTGTGCATCGCGGCCACTATAATCTAGATCATTCGTTATTATTTCACATCTAGTTGTAGTTTTGTTATTTATCATTTGATAGTTGCTTTTTTTATTTAAGTGATTCTCGTGTCTAAATTAAAAGAGTGATGTAAATTGCTCTTTTTCGCTTGGTTCATTCAGAAAATGAATGTAGAAATCTATACATACTATAATTTGCTTTTGCAATGTCATAATTTTAAAAAATTCGAACATTAATTATTGCCCGAAACTACAATATTTCAGGAAAGTTTACATCTATTTCCATTCGCACAAAAAGGAATTTCATCTCTACGAAAGTTAATGTAAATTCACGCTATTCTGCCTTCATCCTCACTCTACCAATTATCGAGACGTTCTGTCCCTCTTCCAAATTCTACACCAAAAACCAAAGAATCCACACACTCGTTGGTTGTTTTTCATTCCTCGCCGCTATTTTTACACTGAGGTGACAAAAGGCATGGAATAGCAACATGCAAATATACAGATGGTAGTATTATCGCGTACAAAAGAGGAGTGCATTGACAGAGCTATCATTTGTACTCAAGGGATTCATGTGAAAAGGTTTCTCACGTGATTATAGCTGCACAAGGGAATTAACAGACTTTGAATGGTAGTTGCAGCTAGAAGCATGGGACATTCCATTTTGGAAATTGTTAGGGAATTCAATATTCCGAGATCCACAGTGCCCAGAATACCTAATTTGAGGCAGAACCTCTCACCATGGACAACGCAGTGGCCGATGGCCTTCACAAAAAAACAGAGAACAGAGATCGTTTGTGTAGAGTTGAAAGTGCTAACAGACAAACAACACTGCGGGAAATACCTGCAAAAATCAATTTGGGAACGTACGATGAACGTATCCATTAGGAGAGTGCAGTAAAATTTGGCTTATTGGGCTATGGCAGTAAAAGACAGTCTCAAGTGCCTTTGCTTACAGCAGATCGCCTGCAGCGCTTCTCCTGGGCTCGTGACCATATCGATTGGACACTAGAAGACTGAAAAACCGTGGTTTGGCCCGCTGAATCCCGATTTCAGTTGGTAAAAGCTAATGGTAGGGTTCGATTGTGGTACAGACCCCACACAGCCATGGATCCAAGTTGTCAACAAGGCACTGTGCAAGCTGATGGTGACTCCATAACGGTACAGCCTTTTTTGCATGGAATAGACTGGATCTTCTGATTCAACTGAACCGATCATTGGTTGGAAATGGTTCTGTTCAGCTACTTGGAGACTATTTGGAGACTATTCATGGACTTCATGTTCCCAAACAACAATGGAATTTTTATGGATGACACCAGGCCACAATTGTTCACGATTGGTTTGAAGAACATTTTAGGCAATTGGAGCGAATGATTTGGATACCCAGATCGTCCGACATAAATCCGATCGAACATTTATGGGACATAATCGAGAAGTCAGTTCGTGCACCGGCAACACGAGCGCAATTATAGACGGTCATAGAGGTAACATGGCTTAATATTTCTTCAGTGGACTTCCCACGACTTGTTGAAATAGTTGCGACGTCGCGGGGCAAAAAGAGATCCGATACTTTATTAGGAGGTATCCCATGATTTTTGTCGCCTCGGTGTAAACTCGACGACTGTGTGCACATCGGACCCGAAAGTGTGCTTCCTTCGTTTCATCGCATCCATTCATAGATGTTTTCTTACATAAACCTTATAAATCTATATACTGATTAGTGGATACTATTTTTATCTACTTAGGACATTGTTTTAGTGCTGTTTAATGTTTTCAAATAGAAATGCTTTTCCTTTCCAAAATAACTATAACAGAATCTGACACTTCCATTATTCCTATTTCTTTAAGATATAAACTTTCTAGCCTTCTGGTCTCAGTGGTTTAATCTCCGTAAAAGCTACCGATCCAGGTTTATGAAATCGACCGAAAAGGATCTGAAATAAAGAATATAAATTTGAATGTACGGAAATAATGAAGTAAATATAAGAATTGAAAGAATGAATGAATTTTATGCGAGTATTTTATATTGTACCAGATCTTGTGTAGGTTTTTACCACCGACAATTTTCATTACGTAAAAATAACTTTCTTCATTCACGTCGATAACAGGTGTAATATCCAGAAGCCCAGATTTTGTGATAACTCCAAATTAGACCAATTTGGGAATTACGTATAGGTGCAAAGTGGGGCGCACATGTTTGAAGTGCTTTACAGACGTTTACTAATATACGTTTATTTATGAAACATTTGACGTTTAGTCATTAAACACCTCTGACTGTGCTTAGATAATATAAACATTCATTTGGATATTGTGAGGACGGGAAGTTTCGAGGGCATATAGATTTTAACATCTCCCGTCTCCTTAGCCAAAAGAACAAAGAGTAGAGGATGATAATAGGGGCATTCAATAATTAAAGAGACAAATTGATCTGAAGAAATGAACGTTTATTTTTACAAAACAGAACTTTTCCTACTTTTCAATATAATCTCCACCAATATTTACGCACTTGTTCCAACGGGTTACCAGCTTTTTGACACCGGCTGCAAAAAGCTCTTTATCTTGGTGTTTTTCTCACAATTTTCTTGACCTCTTAGTTATCCTAGAACTTTTTGCCACGTAATACCTCCTTCAGTAAACCAAACCAATGAAAATCAAATGATGCTAAATCGGGCCTGTAAGGGGGATGAGGCAATATCTCCCAACCCATTTTGTTGATGGTTTCACAACTTTGTTGAGCAGTGAGAGAACGTACGTTGTCTTGCTGGAGAAACGCACCTCTTCTCTGAGATTCACGACGTTTTTCTCTTACGGCTGGCTTCACCTTATTCAAAAGCATATCTGTGTAGTATTTGCTGTTTATTGTACGCTGTTCATCGAGATAATCACAAAAAATGCACCTACAGTGTCCCCAAATACTGACAACATGAATTTTCCTGCTGATGCGGCCAGAACGGAGTTCGTCAGTCACTGAGTCTCGACCTCTTTTGAACTGTTCTACTCACTTGCAAAAATTCCTGCGGTTCATACAACTTTCACCACACTTTTGTCATTCTCGAGAATATATTAGCTGTTTTTTCACATTCAACAAGTAAAAAACGAACCATAGAACATTGTTCAACCTATGTGGAATTTTGAGGTCGACTCGCCATCGTTCGACTTAATTTTGAGGCTGTGAACACAATAATGTTGATCACCCAGATGGTCAGGGCTCATACCAGTGATGCCAATTTAAAGTCCTAAAATTACCAAACTTGTCCTACCAACTCTTTTTTCTCCATACCATTTGTCTATTTAATTATTGAATGACCTACGTACATTAATTTATTATATTTTAATAACCTCTCTATTTATTGAACTTCAATAACTTCTTTCTTTCACAGGAGTACATCTTTCATGGACCCAGCCTATTACAGATGTCACCAAGGTACTATAAAAGCCCAATTAACGTCATAATATTTACGTTATCGGAAAAATTATTTTATTTTTCGTTATGTTTTGTTTTTTTTCAGAAATTTTTTCACTGTTTGTGCGACAAAATTGGATGGGTAAGGACCAATTTCTCTCTCCATTATACAATAATTATCAAACTATGAGGCCTGACGATGAGAAAGAAAGAAGTAGTGGTGATTTGTGTGTTGAAATCGGGGTGTAGAGGTAACCTAAAATTTAAAAAAAATCTCGCATCGTTTCTTATTACTTACATTCTCCTATATTTTTCTTTCTTTTTATCAATAAGCGAGTCTAAGCTGGAGCGCGCACGATTCCATTTTCGTACTTTTATTACGAATAGTCTCCATGTCACATTTTAATTACTACTGGCGAAACAAAAGTGCAGACTATGAACCTAATAAGGTTTAAAAATATTAAGACTTTTCGTATTTTTTATGGGTCGTATGGGAAGGAAGTTTAGGTTTCCTGGCTCCAGCTGATTTAAAGTGTATTAATTAGTGAGGAAAAAATCTTTAAGAAAGTTGTAAATTATTATAGGGTTTGTCGTTTTTTATTGAGTGATTTTATTGAGTCATATTTTATTTAAAGAGGTTTGTGATGAAGCATGGTTATATCAAGGATTCTCGACCCTTTTCTTTTATCAAATCCTGTTAAGATAACTGTTTTTGCTTCAATGACCCCTAACATTTTCTGTATAGAGTGCAGCATTCAGAATCATAACACAAAGAGTTGCATGTAAATGCCTTGAAGTTAACAATTTCGTACACCAATTTTCTCGTAAACATCTCAATTTCCAATAACCGAAGACGTTTCCGCTTTGGAGTCTCCGAGTTTTTAATCTTCTTTCTAGTACAAGAAAATACTGTTTTTTTTAATTGCTATAAAATTTCTCTAATGGGTATTGCGGTGACTATCTTCGTGTGCTATCTGCGGTGACTATCATTGTGAATGAGTGGGTTAAACTTGAGGTTCCTAAACATCTTAACTCCTCTGGATGAACAAAAGAAGAGGGGCGAATTTGTAATTTATTATTTGTCTGTGTATATATTTTGTTGTTATTTTATCAAAATAAATCAGTTATCAAGTTCATTAATATTTGTGTTTGTAATCAATGTTATCTTGATTATACTGATCAGTCGTCGGTTCACATTCGGCAATTGACCTACATTTGACCCCTTGATCATCATTGACCTTTAAAATTTCATGGAACCTAAGGGGGTCGATAGAAACCCCGTGGGAACCTTCGATTTAGATTGTTTATAAACTTGATCGATAGTTTTGACAAGAATTCAAATAGTGGAGATATATTTAGTTCCCTAAAATGTAATTGTTCGTAGTCTACCAGGAACTTTTATGATCAGTTGTAGAAATTTGTTAGGTATCGTAAGCAATTTTTTAAAATTACGATTGGGGTACTCCATCCTAAATGGCATATGGATAAATCAACGAGGATCTTGCTCTTATATATATATATATATATATATATATATATATATATATATATATATATATATTTAATTTTAACTCGCAGCAGACATGTCCAAGTCCATATACGACCGTAGTGACTTGGCAATCGCGTGAAGTACCTTAATGTTAATGATTGATTGATTGTGATTCCGGGCGCATCAACTACTGTGATCATTAGTCCCATAATTAGTGCGTGTTTCTGCTCGGGAGATGGCGGTGGTCTTCCCGCGCTGAATGACCAGATCCGGCGCCGACGTACCGTCGGCTAACGGGATTTTCCCCATTCAGGATCTCCCACCAGCGGGGCATTGCCCCAGCCAGGACAAGTTCTAAGTCCCCGACCGATCTCCCGGCATGTGTGGTGGTGTAGTGCATGTTAGTGTGTGTAAGGGTTGCGGATAGGACAAGGAAGAGGAAGGAAAGATCGCGCGCGGTCTGTGCACGTTTGTTATGATACCGCTCCGGCATTCGCCTGGTGTTGATTGGAAAAAACACGGAAAATTACCGATCAGAGCAGCCGCCGCTAGAGTTCTCCTCCTGACCGCGACTGAATTCGACTGAGCTGAAAAACTTGTTTCGAAGATCTTGCCGCCGTCAGGACTCGAACCTAGGACTTCCCGATCAGGGGCGTTGCAGTGTTATCAGTTGATGCACTGAGCCATCGCTCCCGGTCCTTAATGTTAAGATTAAAATTGATTTGTACAAGCAATTTCAAATTTTCGAACACAACGTCGCCGATCAGATCTTAAAATGGATTCGGATTTGACCCAAATAACGTTATTTTTGTAATTGAATTCATTTACTGAAAAGAAATTACCACGTAATGATCGCAATCTACTCTATTACGCTAGAGTGAGTGGAACTGGTGTCTCAGTGCGTTTGACCGGGAGTTCCAAGCGTTTCACTCCCGACGATGGCAGGATTTTTGACACTAGCTAAAAAGTTTGGTTGAGTTCAACCGCTGGCTGCAGGAGAATTCTAGAGGCCGGTTGCTGTGATTGGTAGTTTTCCGTTGTTTCTACGATCAACATCAGGCGAATGCCAGAGCAGTACCTTAACAATCGGTCCACCGACCGCGCGCAATCTTTCCTCTTTCGCTTCCTTGTCCTGTTGTCTCCTCTTACTTATATGCACTACACTATCACATATGCCGGGAGAACAATCAGGAGCTTAGAACTTGTGCGGGCTGGGGCGGTGCCCCGCTGGTCGGAGATACATGGATGAGGAAAACCCGGCAAGCAGACGTGCAGTTCGGCGCCAGATCCCACCATCACGGGGGAGATCAACGCCATCCCGTAATGAAAACACGCACTACACTTACGGGAATGATGACCTTAGTAGCTGATGCGTTTGGAAACACGAAATAGTTAATCAATCGAGTGGGTGGAATTTCATGAATAAGTTTGGAATTCTGCGTCTCTGGCAGGTGTTTCTCGGCGAGGTGGAAGAAGCGCGATAACACAATGACCTGTAAAATATATTTGTCAGATTTCTCTCGAATTTCGCAAGGGTTCTGTGAAACTCGTCCGTGGTGAAACGTAGCATTTTTGCTTAGTCTTCGCCAGATTTGTCGAAAATCCGAACGTACCTTTCTGAGGCGACTGGGAGATGTTCAATGAGAAATACTTTTCGTAGTGGGTTTTTTAAAACTCTCATACAACACCATTTTTTGTATGATTTTTTCACTTTCTTTTCTTTTAATCTTCTGAACAAATTAGACCTGTATCGAAATTGATATTGTTACAAAATTAATTGATTAGTTGTTCCTGTGAACACGGCCGGAAGATGGACTCTAAGTTTGAGGTAGGGTAAACTAAAAATTATTGGATAACGATCAATATATGAAATATTCTAATTTATTGTAAGCTTTAACAGATTTTGTAAGGGCACTCAGTATTTCCCGTTAATAAGGTTCGTATTTAATGCTTTTAAATTTAAATGCTGGTGGATCACCCACTAAGACATATGGGCTGACTGACAAGCGAGCTAACTGATAGGCTTAAGGAGAAACTGATTGACAGACAGGCTGGCAACAGGCAGACAGGATTAGAGACGGACAGATAGCCTGACTGTTTGACTGGCACACAGACCGAGTTACTGATACACTTCTTGCATATGAACCAATTTTTCGGTATCAATGACCCCCAAAACGTGGATTCTGGAACTGAAGTGTTAGAGGGTGTAATTTACTGCATATAGGAACAAGAATTATCCATTTTTTCAATATCTATGACCTACTAATTCTGCTAAAAATAGCCACGTTCCGTCGTAGCATTAAATTACTTTCTCCACACTATGTAAGAAGATATCAGAAAGTAAAGGGTTACAACACGATATTTCAAATTTTACATGTTTCAGGTATAGTACGACTTAATTTGCATTTAAAGCAAAATTGAGTTTGTGCGTCAAAATAGAATCAGAACTCTCCGCAGACGTCAACAGGGGGAGGGATACTGCTCAACTCCTCTCCGCACCGTGGACAGGGGTCACGGAATAAACGCTACAGTGCCCAATTTATAAATGTGCCGATCGCGCGGAGATTTTGCCTCGATGAACGAGGCCACGGATGCCGGGGAAATGGAAACAGAGCGGTCGGTAGAATCGCCGAAGAGGGAAGGTGGCTTTTCACTACCGGCAAGTTTAAATTGTACTCACGTTATAGTAGATACTGGAACTGCTCCTCACGGCTCTGATACATTCTTAATTAATCCTGATTCATTCGGTAAAGGATGTCCCGTGGTATTGTGGAGATCGGTTACTGTGTATTGTGCCTTAATTCTTTTTCCGTGTGAGAATGTGTCACATGTATGCTATCTTTTAGGAAGACTCAAAGAAAGAAATCGCACGGAGTCAGATCAGGAGAGTGTGCAGGCCAAAAACCACGTGTGAAAATTGTATCCATAAACGGCATGTAAACCCTTAAAGAAACTGAAGCAGTGGGTACGCTTGCGGAGTACTGTTGTATGATCCTAATTACGCTCTTCATTTGTCAACATTTGTAACAAAGACCTCAGGATATGCTGCACTTAACGGTTTGAGTAATTTTATGTATGTGTCATACACAAACCCTTTCTATTTGAGAGTGAACTTCGAGCGAGCCATCACACACCGACTATTCAACAAGACTGGAAAGCATACCTTTTGCATGGCGAGACCTTGAAACACAGCGTTTCATGGGGAGTTCAGCGCACATGGGTTCAGTTTCATGGGGAGTTCAGCGCACATGGGTTCAGTTTCATGGGGAGTTCCCCGGCGAGTGACGACCTGTCGGCCGAGCAAACTTTTACACGATTGCGGTATAAAATAGTCGCGCTGTACAATCTCCTAGGCCATGTGGAAGGGTCGAAAATTAAATCTTTTTGCCAATGAACATATGGTGGGAAATTTCGTGTAAAGAAATTTCACACATAACGTCCCTGTCTGTCAGGCAACTTATCATGCAGTGGTGTTTGGCGGGTCACTCGCTGGCCCAGACGAAGGGATGTCGTGTTCTCGTTTGTTACGAAATTAAAATATAAATTCGTTCAAGTGGAATCAACTTGTAAGAAAGAGACAATTGAGGAATGTAGCTTCGATTGCTATGGACGTAAGGTTGTTAGAGAGAGCAAGAGGGAGAGAGGGCAAGAGAGGGAGCAAGTGGAAGAGAAAGGGCAAGAGGAAGAGAGGGAGCAAGAGCAAGAGGAAGGTGGGAGAGTGTAAATAAATGATGATACTTCTGTTTTGCTTTCGTTATTTTTATGTGAAATTTAAAAAAATAAAATTAGATACTGTCATTCACCATTACATGATTCGTTGCCTACCAATCAAAGACTAATGTCATATGAGGAAATTCGTTATGTGAAATTTCCCACCGCAAGTTCAATGGCAAAAGTTGTTCATATCCAACCTTCTACGTACCTTATGTGTTTGTAACTTTTATTCTGGGCCATTCTTTAATAAATCTTCAATCAACTGGTTTGCCCTCATAAAGTTTATTTAATCTCTTCTCGCGTATACATGACATTGACAGGGTGGCCAGCGAACCTGGAATCCTTGAAAACCGAAAAAAAAAGTATTTGAAAGAGCCTGGAAGAACCGGAAAAAAAACCGGAATTTGTTTTAAAACCCGGGATTTTTCCTTATTTTCAGATTTATCCCCAACTTTTAGTACAAATTCACTCATGACATCGTATTCAGTCAAATGCATGATTCAACTAGGTACATGATAATGGGATCGGAAAAATCGAAATACGTATAAAAATGCCACATGTACACTTGAGAATTGCAGTCCTTGACTCCCGCCTCACACTTCAATCATTGTCGCGTGTGTATGTGCAACTTGGGTAGAGTAGGCAGCACCACAGAGCACCTGTATGATTGCGTACGGTGTAGTACGGTATGGACGAGATATTTGCGGAAGAAACGTCAGGAACTTAATAGCTGAGTTTTGATTAGTGTCGCGCCTCTTATTTGGTGACATCGGCGGTACCACTTCGCTATTTTTCCGATTGAAACCACCACGTTACCACGTCCGTGATATTCTGGAAATTTGTCCTTTGGAAGAAGAGAGCAGTCAAATCTTTCTTTGCCCGGAGATCGAGAGACAAGAGTCCGAATTGACAGGAAGCCCGAAGAAAATGAACATGCGGAGATCTGACGGGGTTTCATACTAGGAAATTCGAGTACACCCTACTCTCAGATCCCGATTTCGGAGGTAGTGACAGTAACATTGAAAGACATTGGCTCACTGTGTCTTTATGACATTGGCACATCAGTCTGTGATGAGTACCAGTGTTACCATCGCACAGTGGTGCATTTTGTCGATTTCCTGGCCAAAACCTCTGAGAGCTAGAGTATGTTTTCTACGACGATCAAATTTATTTTGGATTATCTTTATAATGTAAGGGAGCTGGTAACATAATACCAGAATAATGCACTTCTTAAATCTGAGAAATATAAATATATATTTTTCTGTATAAACTTGGTTAAATGTTATCAATTCACAAAATTGATTTTAGAAAACCGAAGAGATTACTTTCATATTAATTGATAACATTTGGCATAAAGAAGCATAGTATTAAAGCCATCTCATGCCCTCTGCCAGAGAAAATTCATACACAGTGTCCGAAGAACCGGAAAGGAAAATCACATTTTTCACTGGGGTATTTCTTCCTACGGTGATATTTGGCTCAGGCAAATAAGACAAAGCATATTTGTTCAAGAATTTTAACTTTCTTTTGGGAACATCCCTCAAGCTGGAAATGAGAGGAACAGAAGATCTCAACAGGCGATTAAACATTTCCTGGATTGGGTGCAGTCTTGAACATGTTCGCGAGAATCCTTCTCCATACCGTCTTATATCTTTGTGAATATATTCTATGCATGTATTACCATGAATATTTGGAAGCATATTTCTTGGCAGTATCCAGTCCGTACTAAAAGAAATGCTAATGGCGTATCCACAGGATGTTGCCGATAATTATTTTCTAAATCTCTTAATTATACCCTCTACGAATTTGCCGTCCACGAGGTGAACATGTCTTGTAACTCAAAATCCTAAAGCTATCAACAAGTGATGCATGATGCATGGGCGTTAGTCTTATTGCTGTTTGAGAGTTATAGTTCTGATTCTTATAAAAACTTCAGGAACAGTGCCTTCAACATTCTGCAACTGGTAACAAAATTAGCATCACCAAAAGTTATGAAAATGTTTTTTTTTTCATAAATTGTGTGTTCTGGATTCATTTTTTCTTAAAACTCAGTATTCAATAGTTAAGCATAAAAATTATCACATATATTATTACACATACGCCACTTTAACAGCAAGAGAGGAAAATAACAAAGTCAACGAAGTACAATGCATGCGTTTGATGCATCCCAATATCACAACAGGAGTTTAACGAGTCGTCTAGGTCGTCGATGGCAGGGTGTACTGGTCGGTCAAAATTTGATATTTTGATAATCGTTAAAAAACGACCTGGGTGAAACGTAAATACATGCCATTTAAGGAGCGTTTCGTGAGCATGTGAAAAAATAATTGAAGAATATTTCTGTTTATTGTTGTCACTTTTACTAAGTCATGCTTACAATCAACAAGTAGAGAAACTCCTTAAACCAGGCATATGAAAGTCGCGGGCAAGGTAACAAGCTTACCAGAGCTCGCGGGCATTGTTTCCCGAGAAATTAGCGAGAGTTAAAAGAAAGTGTACGGAAAAGGGAGTAGCGGTACGTCACTGAATACATGGTAGATGGCAGTCTTTACGAGAAGTCAGGTGACAATCATTACCCCAAATTTAGCAACATTAATTCCCATTTTCTCTTTAAGGCGAAGAAATATCCATTAAGATAAAATAATACATCAGTCAGATTTCAAATTCTCAACTGAGAATAAAATTTTAAAAAAGTGAATCAACAGTATCATTATTTTTTAATCCTGTTTGCTTACGAGTGATATAAAAGCATGAACTTTCTACGTTCAAGTTAGAAAGTTTAACTGACAAACAGTCTTGTCTGTTGAAAGGGCTGTTCGTCTGTAAGAGATAATGGTTGACTTAGACTTGATAATTGATTGCACATTATTGCTAAATACAATAAATAACTGAATGATTTGTTAACACAACACAAAACGAAAATAAGGAAAGAATTCGCAATTTAAATATATTTTTGTCACAGCAAAAATGTTTATATAAGGGAAAATTTAGTAAGAAAATAAACATGAAATAGTAATAAGTAGTGAAGGGTATAAACGCAATTCTCTGTTATTTGATAGGACAACTCTGGCCAACATATTTTCGTAAAAAGCTACTATTCAGCTCCTCGCGCCGCCCCAGTTTGTGCATGTACAACCCTTTCTGGATTTTAAGGGGAAATTAGTACGGAGTCAGAGGAAGTTGAGCACCTGACACCCCAGGCGGGCAAGTAGCTCGTGCTGGCGCGGTTTGACGTTCCTGATTTAAACGATCATTGTCTTCATTCATATTTACAGCTACAGCCTACATCTATGCATTTATTAAATCATTAGGTTATTAAATTAGGATTAAATATTATGCAAGACTAAACGGAAATTTGAAAGCATATAAACATTTGAATATTTTAAAAATCAAACGTAAATCTTTCCAGAGAAACTGTGTTAACTATGAAAAAGTAATCCTTGTTTTGAAAAAAAGACCGGATATCACATAAATTAATTTAAATTGATGTGAAAACTGTTACGACCCTAAATACTATTATTGGACATACTTTTAAAATTGTTTTATTGCAAAGTCGATTGTGTGATTTTCAAAATTTCATAAATTAAGAAATCTGGGATTATTCAACCAAATATGAAGATTTATTAATTCCGAAGTATTATTAAATATGGAAATCTTACAATTTTATGAAGCGTACTTTTCCAATTTCCGTGTAATTAATCGAAAGAAAATCAGCATCTTTTTAAGTAATCTTGAAAATGGAATATGTACGTCAGGTTATCTACAGTTATTCTCTAAATTCGTGAGGTTTAGAACTGTCGACAGCAGCCATCTTGAGAAAAATATTCTCTCTTGCTTGTTGAAAATTGTCCACGGTAAACTACGAAAGGAATACGATACTTCAAATCCTGCGTTGGCATAAGTCGACTTTCCGGATGAAAAAATACTTTCTTAAACATTTCAGGACTCTGAATAGTAACATATGCTTCATAGAAATAATCCGAGATTTCTTTAATGCTCATTTTTGTACAAAATTCTACACTCTAGTACTGCATTGCGAGAAAAAAAGTGCGTGAGCAACGTAGTTCGGTTAAGAAATGCGGAGAAAAAAGTTTTGTAATGTGCGAAGCAGAACCTGGAAAATTTATATATTCAGACCTGGAAAACCGAAAAAAAAAACTTGAATTCCAAAAACCCAGATCGCTGGCCACCCTGATTGAAATAATTTTTTTGTTATTTTATGTCAATACAGATTAAAAATGAAGCCATTGATGTCGAAGCGGCCATTCCTTCTTTTACTGAGGACATAAACACTGGTACGGAAAAGGGAAAAGAAGAATTGGAAAAAACAATAAAAGAAATAAGAAAGTGTGCGGCAGAAGCAAATGAGAGTAAGTAAATACCGTAATGTACATACAATAGCAACATATTACATCTACAGTTACTGTTCGCGCCTCCTTAGAATTAATCAACAAAAGATTGAAAACTCGAAACATATTTTGTTATATCATACGTAATTGCAATGAAATATGTTCTTATATCCTACCTAATTGTAGATTTTTTTGTATTATATGGTATCTCAGAGGAATATCTTAGATCTTCTAAGACCAACTATTATTGTAATTAATATTTATTTTATTATAATTAATATTTATTTTATAATAAATATTATTTATATTTTTTAATTTTCTCTAATATATACTCTAGTAATATTTATTTCATAATTCTGATACGTTTTGCTTTCGTTATTTGTATCAGTAATTGAAAACACCTGTAAATATCTAAAACATGAATTGTAACGTTTTCCTCGGTGTTTCTCGCCCATTTCGATTTCGATTGTCCAGTCCTTGTATGGTCCAGTATTGATCCAGTCGGCAAATACTAATCGCTAGCTGGCACCTGGTTTTATGTCTGTCCACTAACGTAGTTTTCTGTTGACCAAACGCCACGTACAGTTTTTTATGTTAAATAAGCAACCACACGTTTTCGTCCAATTGACATGCAGCTCTAATACGTATTTAGATGAAGACTAGTACTTCTCGGCATTACTGTTTTCCAAACTCCACATTCAGATTACTCTAAGAGAGGTGAGGATGGAATGATTAGTTGTATATGTATTAACTGATTTTCGCGTCTTTTTCTTGATAACATTTTGTGATTTAATCAGAGCAGGGAACTTAGTATTTTTAATTATTATTTTTTCCTACCCCTATAATGTGTTCGGTCATCTTTTTTGAAAACTTTATATAGTTTTCATATTGATTTTCCTTAATTAACATTTTTTTCAGAGCCGGCGGACGAGAGAGCGTTCTGGTTCTTCTTCAAGCTGCACCATTCGGGAGTGGCACAGTAATGTCCTTCACTGCCAAGCCAAAAATGCAATTCTTCTTCCCCCTTTTCTCCTTTATATTCACATTCATTAAATAAGGAAATACGCACTATTGGACTATTTTGCTAATCTGTGTGATCCACACGTGTGCCTTCTCATACTTTCCTACCGCCCACTCGCTTGACGTTTGCTCCTTCCTCTCTGTTGCTTTTCGTTCCGCTGACCCGACCTTTTATGATTGGCATCGTTTCATGCTTCAATGGAGTCCAGACAGAGCTCCTCTTCATATGGGGTCTCATTTATGCACTCTGTAATGGGAACAAGAATAACATGAGGTACGATATGCGGATGCATTTATAAACAAATGATAATGCAATAAATTTTATAATAGACCAAAATATTTTTTGTTATTTTCTTGAAATAATAACTCGTTTCTTCATTGAAAATAATTACCACACTAATTTTTCTAAAATCTTAATTCCCAGCTGGTATTTACTACTCTGTCCATATTATTCACAGAGTATTTAAATGTTACATCGTAGTACTGATTTCATTGTATAATTTCATAATAAAACTGATAGTTGAATCAATATTTGTGTTATAATCTTGCTAGATATCGAGTCCTTGATATGATATAACTTATAAAATTCGTGTTTCGTGTTTCATTTAATATTTAAAAAAATATAAGATTGTAAATAAACAAATCATCAATTCTCCATCTTAATCTCTTTCTCTTTTAAATAATGTTATTTTGTGAAATCATACAGGCAAAAACTAACAAAAAGATTCAATGTGGTTATGCAATATCAATATTTAGAATACTGAAACGAGGCTAAAGTTCAAAAATGTTTTATCGGAGCAACAGTTACGTAACTTGTTCAGAACGTAAGTTTCAAGTGTAAGAATGAAATATTGGCGGACAAGGCTGTGGATGACCACAGGAGCTGAAAAAATTTTTAAAATAATTTCCCAAAACACTTTCGTTCGAGATGTATACATTACTTTTTGTACGGAACCATGTAAATTTTCAAGTACATTTTTCTAGTCTTAAAATTGTTGTCAATGACAATGACGTTGATTCACGTCGCTCCAGTGTTTTGTTTATTTTGCTGTACTCGACCCGCAAATGTAAATTTCCAATCAATAAACCGTAAAAGAAACGAGTGAATTCCATTCATTCTTGCTCAAAATGTTTTTACTGATAAAACCATTCCTTGAAAAGTTCAAAATTTAGGTACCATCTACAAATAAAACAGTTATCTCTTCCTGTATAATTCCTTTTCCCGTCGATTACAGAGAAATTGAATGTTGCAATAAATTTATATTAATCTGTTATTCTTAGGCAAAGTTATACATTATGAAATGCAAGTACCTTTTCTTGCTTGAGCTCTTGTGTTGCTGTGCACTTATTTTTATCCTCTCTCACACGAGTGACACTGCAAAATCTTGAGGTCGAACATTCATCGATAGAAACAGAGTTGGAGACTCGGAGATTGCGGTAAATCACTTATTTTTCAATGCCCAGCTCCAATTCAATAAACCGGCAAAGGTGGCTCAGGGCATCAACTGATGTCACTACACTGCCGCTGACCGAGATGTCCTAGGGTTCGAGTCCCGACGGTGGGGGCATTATCGACACTAGCTAGACAATTAGGTCGAGTTCAGCCTCTGACTCAAGGAGAATTCCAGCGACCGGCTTCTCTGATCGGTAGTTTTCCGTGGTTTCTTCATCAATACAAGACGAATGCCGGAGCAATACTCTTAACAAACGGACCACGGACCGCGCGCAATCTTTCCTTCCTCTTTCTTTCTAACCTCATCCTTTCTTACTGTCACATGCAATACACTATTGCCAGGAGACCGGTGTAGAGTTCACAACTTGTCCCGGCAGGGGCGGTGCCTCGCTGGGAGGAGATTCCTGGTTGAGAAAATGCCCGCTAGTCGACGTGTAAGTCGGCGCCGGACCTCACCATCAAGCGCGCTGGGGGAATATCGCAACCACCGCACCACACTTATGTGAATAGTGGCCTTAGCAGCTGACGCGCCCGGAATCACTAATCCATCAATTCAATGCAATAACATCTTCGATAGTTCGATTCAGCCGCGTGTCGATTTTCCCTCCCCACCTCCACCTTATTGCTTGAGAGCGTCCGTGCGCTGCAAAGCTTGGTTGAAGTGGCGACAGAGGAAAGCATTGTCACCATTACCTCCTCCATCGTCCCTATTGCCACCAGCAGCAATGAATTACACGTGTATTCGCCCAGCGGTAGCCCAGTCCGAGGAGTGACGCGGATTGTGCTAAGTCACCGATGGGAGGGGGATGGTTGAGGTCCATACCGCACTGAGGACGGGAAGCGAAGGTGAGCAGCCAATCTAGAACTACCACCCCGGAGGCGCCAGTGTCGGCACAAGAAACAGCCTGCGAGATGCGAATGAAAAAGTAAGGTGATAGTTACTTTGAGCTAGAGAGTGAGAAGAGTGAAGATGAAAAAGGTTAATGGGGTTGGAGTGCGAATTGAACATCTTGTAATTATAGATTGAGATAGTTCAACGCGAGATATTGAACAATATTTTGGCTTTTAAGGAGAATCGGAATATAATGGCTGAAATATTATTTCATTTGAACATATTTAATGCTTCAAGAAAAGTTGAGACAATTTAATTTCACTTAACTTCATGAGCCCATGTGAACACCTCGGCAGGAAAACGAACTGTACGTAGAAAAATAAAAAGGGCCAATTTAAAAAATAAAAACGAACCGAGTTACTAATGTTAATTGAATACAACAGTTTATTGAAGTACAAAAGTTCATTAGAATCTTATTAACCCTGACCAGTTTTGAAAAAAGAAGTTTTTTAGTGTAGTAAATGAAGATTTGTTTTAAGCCAATAAATCGCTATTGTAAGTAGGTACATAACTGAAATGCTCTTGCCAGCGGGCGGGTTCATTGCCCTCATCTCATCTGCCAGCCATCTCCTTCATTTACCCCCTCCAACGATAGTCCGCTCCTAGAGGGGAAAGGCGGAAGGGGGGAAGCCGCCCTGCAATGCCCTGGGCGTTCTCAGGGCCTCCGACTATAGCAGAACAAGTTAGTAATCTCCCTTCGAATGAGCATGCGCAAGGAGGGGGGACTCCCAGCACCTACAGCTACTTCCCCTGAACATATCGCTCTCTCACTCGCACTGCGCGCCAACCAGTGTGGCTGGGGGAGGGGAGGTAGGTCTGAATGTTGTGCCTGACTGAACACAATCATGGGATAATGACGAAAGGGTCAGCGAAGGCTGCAGTAACAGTGATAACTAATAGCTTCTCCTTGCTGGGGGATGACGACGAAACGCGTGCGCGAAGTAGGTGGGGTGACGACGAAGCTGCGATACAATATTGTTTAGCATTATTATTCAGTCCAGTATTAAAATAATACATTAAATATCACTGTTAAAATTAATGTTACTCACGGTATTCAGTATAGTCTCTAATTGTATAGAAACAGTTATGCAGCAGAAACAATTCACTTGGGATTAAACTTTCTATCGAATTGGATAGTTTAATGTCATCTGGCAAAGTGTTGTGATATAATGTACATGTATTGTATGTTATTTTTTTGTAATGAGCTGTTGATAATGTCACCTGATGAATATGATTACTACGTCGAGTGTTATAGTAATAGACATCGGCGTTTTCTGAAAATATATTCCCGCCCTTAAGCAAGTCATTTTTGACAAAAACTACTGATTCGTAAATCAACAGACAAGATAATGGTAAAGTTCCTAGATTAATAAAGAGAGGCTTACAAGAATCACGTGGGTGGAATTTGGTTATTATTCGTACAATTCGTTTTTGTAATCTAAAAGTCTGGGAGCTATAAGATGTATTTCCCCAGAATATGATACCATATCTCACGCGGGAATGAACATTCGCGAAAAATATAGAACGAGCAGGATGAAGGGTGACTGAATTTGAAAGAATTCTGAACGCGTAGCATAATGAACTTAATTTTGTGTTCAATTCATTTAAATGGACGTTCCATTTAAGGTTTGACTGAATTGAGAGACCTTTATTATCAATCTGTATTTAGTTTAAACTGGAAGTCTCAAGATTACTTTAGGAAGAAGGAAGTAATTTCTTAGGATATTTTATTTCGTAAAGTATGACATGTTTAACAAGAACATGCGTATGTCAATTCAGCTGAACTTCAGACACACATATCGCGAAAGATATTAGCTAGGAATTGTTAAAAATACGTATTTTAAAATTGAGTTTCATCTATTAAATGTTTAAAGAAATTACTTACTCTAAAGTGATTTGTTATTATTTGTATGTGCTTTTGCGTGTCGCGCAACTAATATCATTTGGAGGCATTGGAGTATTATTATTTAGTGGATGTACGTAGTATAATTAATGTCATGGTTGTCGGAATAAACTGTTGCTTAAATGTTCAAAGTTTCAATATCAGTTGTAATGAATTGAATAATTACTATACAATACAATAAAACAGTCGATCAGAGACAGCAAGTGACAGGCAGACAGTCATTCAGTGCCAGTCAGACCTGTCAGACAGTCAATTAGACGCAATCAGACAACCTGACAGTAAGACTGACCTTTCAGAAAGAGAGAGATAGACATTCAGGCTGACTGACGAACTGATTGATTTACTGACATCGTAAAATCATTGAATTGCTTTTTAAATTCGTAATTTCACTTGCTGCACTAAAGAAAATGTAATTTGTACTTTCACTTGCTGCACTCAAGAAGATGCATGCAACTGTACTCCCTCCATATACATCATATTTGACTCGTCATTCACGATTGTAATTGTAAATGTGACTCTATAATAATAATAAAAATAATAACAATAATAATAATAATAATAATAATAATAATAATAATAATTATTATTATTATTATTATTATTATTATTATTAAATCTAAATAGAGATTTCAGATTATTTAAAGTCAGGTATTTTGAAATCAGGCACTTCCTTTTACATTCATTACCGCAAAACCAATTTTTACAAAGTTTATCCACTTTCAAAAAAGTGATTTTATCTCTGCAGATAATATTTTATCAAGCAGGCCTGCCTCCCCGTTAATTGAGGACGTCTTTGGAAGTGCGCCTGCCACAAAAGTCGTTTTCCCTCTTGTGTGAAGAAAGCTTCGCCACGTTCACTTAACCTTGCTTTCAAGTTCTTTCAAGCATCAAGAAACTGTGCACCAAACGCGAAGCAGAACGAGACTTAAAAATTCTAGGAGGTCTCGAAACAAGAAGCGTTCGTTGTTGATACGTGATATAATAATTTTAAATGTAGTCGCAAGTTAAAAACGCAATATTCCAGAAACATGATTTGCATATTTCCTGATTTTCGTGGAAAAGCAAAGAAATTTAAAAGGGGCTATTGATGTATATATTGTAATAAATTCAAGACCTGCATCAATATGGTAAGAGATGTACGATGACGTCTTTTCGTAAATTCATCCAAGTCCTGCGTATGATAGTAATTAACCACTGCGAGAGTTAAAACAGCGATTTACAGTCACATTTTTGGGCGATTAATGAAGAGACAACAGTATTAGCATTGGTATTGTGTTCTCTGCGAAAACTTTTACGTGTGTGCATCGTGTTTCTCTTCGTCCCAACAGTGCAGTATATTTGTAAACAATGTTTGCCGAATGCCCGTGAGAAGCTCATTTGGCAACCCTGGAATACAGCTGTTCTCGCTTGCGGCGTCGCGTGACACAACCATTACTGTAGCGTGGCGGTCCAGTTTACCGTAATGTAAGTTTGACGTTTGCGTTATTTACGTGTGTTGTGTGCTCCAGAGAAAAGTTATTGAGTGTTTGAATAGTAACACTCCTTCAACGCAATTAGGTTATGAAAATGTCTTTCTTAAGAGGTTCAGCAAACTATGTTTGGTGTACGACAAGTGTTCTTGGCAAAGGTGCGACTGGAGCAGTTTTTCAAGGAGTCAATAAAAATAATGGTGAACCTGTCGCTGTTAAGACATTTAATCAGTTGAGTCATATGAGACCTCACGATGTTCAAGTTAGAGAATTCGAAGTGTTAAAAAAGGTAAAACATGAAAATATCGTAAAGTTGTTGGCAATTGAAGAGGAGCAGGAAGGAAGGGGGAAAGTAATTGTTATGGAGCTGTGCACTGGAGGCAGTTTATTTAATATATTAGATGATCCAGAAAATACATATGGGCTTCAAGAATCAGAATTTTTATTGGTGTTAGAACATTTGTCAGCAGGCATGAAGCATTTACGTGATAACAGTCTTGTTCACAGAGATCTTAAGCCTGGAAATATCATGAAGTTCATCAAGGATGATGGCACAACAGTTTACAAACTTACTGACTTTGGTGCTGCAAGAGAGCTGGAGGAAGATCAGCAATTTATGTCGCTATATGGAACAGAAGAGTATCTTCATCCTGATATGTATGAACGTGCTGTACTTCGAAAACCTGTAGGTAAAACTTTTGGGGCAACAGTAGACTTATGGTCAATTGGAGTAACTTTATATCATGTAGCAACAGGTAACTTACCGTTTCGCCCTTTTGGTGGTAGACGAAATAAAGAGACGATGTATTATATCACCACTAAAAAGGCTTCTGGTGTGATTTCTGGCACACAGACATCAGAAAATGGACCTATAGAATGGGGAAAAGATCTTCCCAGTAACTGTCAGTTAAGTGCTGGATTAAAGAAACTGGTTACTCCGCTACTTGCTGGCTTGCTTGAAGTTGATTCACAAAGAATTTGGAATTTTGAGAAATTCTTTTCAGAAGTTACTGGTATTCTGTCTAGGAAAGTTGTTCATATATTCCATGTGAATAGAGCTCAATGCCTCAAAATATATTTACATCCTGATGCAACTTACGAAGAATTCCAATGTCTTGTGTTAGAACAAACTGATGTATCGCCCAATAACCAAATATTACTTCATCAAGACAACATTCTGTTGACAGTTATAGAAGAATCAACACCTGGTCGAGGTTATCCTCAGACAGATGAAGATGAACCTCTTATGTTATTCAGCAAGGAAAATAATAATGTTACTCTTGTGTCAGAAGCTGACATGCCAAAATTTCCTACATTTCCTAATCTTATATCAGTGGAAAATGATGCCAGTTTGGCTAAAACAGCATGTAGTGTTGGTCATGTATGCAAAAGGCGCATTGAAAAGCTTTCTCGCTGTAGCAGACTTATTCATTTGTGTGTTAATCATTTCACATTGCTAGTATGCAAAGATCTTGAGAAAGTAGCTGCTAAAAGTGATAAGCTCTGTGAAATTACTCGCTGTGTGGATAAATTGACTGATGCAGTGATGCGCAGTGGTGATTCTGTATTGAAGTTGGCCAAACATCTGAGTTGCAGTGTTACAAATCTACATTCAGTAGATTGGAGATCAGAACTGATGAATTTAAGAAAAAATGAAATGGATCCAGCAATTCAGCAACTGCATCAGCGTTATGTGACAGAACGCACGTTACAGAGAGAGTGGACTGCAGCCACTCGTAGCATGCCATGCCCTGCAAAATCCCGAGCTCCTGCTCGTGCACGTACTTTGTTGGACCGTTTGCGGGATTCTTGGCAGCACCTTGTCAGAGACAGAGCTACAAGAAGCTTGACTTACAATGATGAGCAATTTCATGTGTTAGAAAAAATTAAAGTTGGTGAGACTGGCCGTCGAGTAAGAGCTTTGTTGGAAACAGAATGTCAACCAGCTGTCGCCCAGTTAGCTGACAGCTTAGCAGATTGGTACAAAATGGCTCAAACTGTTTACTTGCAAGCTCAAATATTAGACAAAGATACAGAGGACTATGAGAATCGCCTTGATATGTTTGTGAGCCGCGTCGCAAACGGTGATAGTGTCTTCCATTCCAGTGTTCGAGATACACTTGAAAAGCTGGAAAAAGATAGAAAAATTCCCAGAACACTTGGTAAGCAGGTATCAAGAATACGAAATGATGCTAAAATTATTAGAAATAGTCTCAAAGATATTGTTGTGATCCAGGAAGAAATGGCTTCTGAAATGAAAGAAAATACAGATCTAATAAACAAGTTGGAGCAATTCACATTATCTGTTGGAGCAATTGGCTCAGGTGCTGGAGATTAAATCAAATATTTTTATCAGAAATTTGTATATTACAAAGTTTTTATATATATATATATATATATAATATTACTTTTACAAAGAAACTTGTTATCACCCTTGTTTCTGCAGTTAAATATTTGTTGTGAATCTCCTACAGAAGAAATATTAATCATGTGTAATATAATTTTTTCACACCTTCTTGTAAAGAAATGAAATTTTTTTAAGATATTAAAGGAAACAAAGTTCCTAAAACCTTGGTGATTTTTTTTAAATTTCCCAATATACTAGTTTCATTTCTTTTTTCGAATGAATTTTTCTGAGTGTTTCAGTAACAATCATTAGAACTTATTATAAACAAGGATCTCATTTTCGAAATTACAATAATTGATTGTGTATCTATAAATCAATTTTACTAAACTTGGATAATCTTACAAGCACTTTGTAAGCCATTCATAAGATTATCTTGTTAAAATCTCAAAGGAGTAAATCAAAATAAAGTAGCACAATACATAATATTTATTATTTGGTACCAATACAATATTGCACTGACAGGACTGATTGTTTGGAAGCGTAAGTTTATATTTACACTGACCTCCCAAATGTCAATTTGGTAGTAACCAAGTTTTTCTCTTTCTAATTTCAAGACAGACTGCACATTATTGAAATTTATACTTATTCGATCCTATGGCAAATACAGTTGTAAGCTGTACTTGGAATATTGCATCTTCAATGGACATTAAATTATCACAGAGATAGACTTTACAACGATTTCATCATGTTCACCACTTTTCTTCAGAGAAGAAGTTGCCAGAACAGTCAATATTTTGCATTTGATTTATTCGTTCTTATTTAGATAACAGTTTTGAGTCACAGAGCTTTAACATTCTTAATGTTATATCCATTATCAAACTATGAATGACTTAATGTTAATAGCAAATATATAATGCACAAGTTCTTTTGTACTGAAAATGTATTCCCATGTTTGCAACAGAATAGCTATTTTCTTGACTAAATTGTTTGATCACAGATGGAAGTTTCCAATTAAAGTACAAGAAAAGCAAATAAAGACACTTGAGACAAATCTATGTCCATCTTTAAGACAAAGAAAGGTTGAAAGACTTTGTTTTTTAAAAAAAGCAGTATTTATAAGTACAAAAAAATAATGAAGTTACTTCTGTACTGGACAGTTATAATACTTCAAGGGCAGTGTTATTTTTGTTAATACTGGCTTTGTTGCAGTTCTGTGCCAAAAAAGAGTGAATGCAACAAGTACCAGAGAGTACAAATGCCTCATTAAACTGAATTTTCTTTGTTTTCTCCAAAGCAGAGTAATTGTACATAACTAACATAACATATAATACATTGGTCCATATTTATTAATGGATAATAAATAAAAAATTGCAAAAAATTTTTATACTTGGTCATTTCATGATGTGCATGAACAAAGCGTTAATGAAGTTTTCAACATGAACACATTGCAGTAATGCAACCATGCCTATTTTTTTTTTTTTTTTTTTTCAATTTACTTGAAAGAAAATTTGAATTTTTATGTTCTAACCAGCAACTTTATAACTCAATGCAAAAGCACACTGAAGTACATTAGAAGGCATTACTTTACTAAGTATCTAAATTTGCAATACCCTTCTCGAGCATTGCAGCTGTTCGTATAGCATGTTTATAATGTTTATGTTTTTCTTGAATATTCACAAAATGCTGCAGGAGTTCTTTGAAGTCAATATTATTCTCAAACTTGTTTGTTTCATCTTTCTTGACATTAAGTTTTCTGGAAGAAAAGAAAACGGTCACAGAAATCACATACAAAAACAAATGGCTTGCTAAAAGAAAAGTCATCATTTTTGGTGTTAACCAATTAAGAGCAACCAATTTTATTTTAGTTGTAATGATTCAAAAGATAGTGAATATCTCTGCCCTCAAAAATTTCTCTCAACTTTAGTTGAACCCGTATGAACGGTACAAAACAACTAACACTGTAAAACAAAATAAGTTTTACCTTTCCAGTCACTTTTACAACATAAATTCTGTTTAGAATCATTTTTATGAGCATTAACACAAAATGAGGTCTATGTTGATTGCTCTTGATTCCTAATGTATACTTTGAAGCTTTTCTTCACAAGTTCTTTAAATAATGGGCTGATTTTAATTAATTTAATGGAATTCTTATAATTTGTTAAATATCTCGTGTAATTGAAAGAACTGTTTTTTCTTTAAGTTCTACCTAAATGGACAGTACTCTTAAGAGAGTTTTCAACAAGTTAAGTATGAAATACAAAAAAATTAACATCTTACGCGCTGTAATACTGTAGATGCAAACTTGGAATACAATCAAGTCGCTGCCGTAACGTGTGGAATGCTTCTGTTTGAGGCAATAGCATCAGTATTCCATACAATGCTTGGACTAGAGACATACAATGAGGCACTTCCAGTAATTCCAAACGAAGATCTGCAAAACAATACCAGCAGCCAATCAAGATATAATTTGAGCAATTTTGAAGTTAAGTTTTGTATTGAAAGGACTCTGAAAATACTTCCTAAAAAAGACCTAATAATTTTTATTAATGTCTACCAGGACACTTCCTTTTTGTAGTTTTTCTTTAAATCTTTTTGCTCTTATGAATGTTTTGATATCCTCATTAACTTTAACATGAAAAGAGAATCTGGTAGAGGGGAAGATCTTTGAGTAAATAAGAGGGCAAAAAATTGACACAGAAACATCTATGATATCAGAATCTAGCTGAATTAGATCTAAAATACTTATCTGTGTAATTCACAACTTACACGTGAAAATAGGAGATTCAATCAGCTGTACCAACTTATCTAGTTCCACTAGAAATTCCACAGTAACTTCTAAACTTCCACTGGGAAATGTTTAAGGAACATTATAAGAAAAAAATATTAACAAAGAAACCTAACATACGTATTCAACTAGTGATAATTGGTGATTTTCATGTCTTCTACATTTTTGCTTTATACTTTTGAACTAATAATATTTTGAAGAAATACAGAAATTAGAAGGATAAAATGAAATGCCAATAGGTGAAAAGGATACAAAATACGTATTAACTCACACACATGAGTATAATTTTGTGTCAAAAGACACAATGCAACTGTTGCAACAGGGTTGTGAGACCATGATTCATAAAGTGATCGAAATAGCTGACAACTTTCCTGCAAAAACAATGCATTAATACATATATGCATGGATAATCATTATGACAAAAAAACAACAACCCTGCATTTCACTTACTTCAGTTTTGTCATCTTTGAGTTTAGTTCTCAACTCAAACAACTCTGAGGATGTCAACAGAATTGTATTAAGAGTTTGGACCATAGTACTAGCGAATTTCAAATTTTCTTCACGCCTTAAAATTTCAGCCAATGTTTTGTATATATCTTCTGAATTAAGAAGCACACACAATTGCCTAAAGAGGAAATTATTGACATTGCATTTATGTTTTGTAACTCTTAAAAGTAAACGAATCAACAAACAAGAATACCTTATAATGAAAGATCCTCGGTCTTCTAAGAATTGCTTGTCAGTGCTGAATAATTTCAACAAACTGACAATAAACTTTGAAAAATATGGATTCATTTTTTCGTTAGCACCAGGTGTTTTATAAAACGATGCCTCATACACTAAAAAAGAAAATATTTCTGGAATTATTGTTTACCGATTTGGATGAATGCCAAGAGAAAATTTTTGTTAGTTAACTTGCTTGGTAATATACTATCTGGTTTCTTGTTGCGCCCAGCAGGAGAAGAAATAATTTCTGCAAGAACTACTAATGCCTGTTGAACCACTTCATCTGCTGTATCAGACAAAACTTTCAGCAACACCGGAAAAAGTTCATCAATGTGGCAGAACATCTGTGTACAGTATTGAAATTATTAAAACAAATTCTTCCTCCAAGGAAAGTGCTTTGTTAATGATATTTTTACATGAACATACTTTATTTGGAATTTTAATACACAAGTGATGAATCCACTGCAGGACAGCAACTTTTGTAGGAACAGATGTATGAAGCATATGTTTTGTTAAAACATCTACTAATGATGGAACATCCAATTTGTTTTCCAGAATATTGCCTTCAATAGGTGTTTCAGAAGGCTGATTTGATAGCTCAAAGTTATCATCATCTGATGAAATCAACTTCATAAAATCAACATTGACTACTTTAGCAGTTTCTTTGATATCTGCTCAGTGTTAAGAATTCTAAAATGAAAGTATGACAACCATGCAGAAAATTTTTACAATCTTTTAAGGCTCCTTTCACACAGTTAAGGTATGATGAAAGGATACTTTTTCTTGATTCATTGTCGTATGATAAGCAGGGCAAAACCGCTGTCAAGATGCCTGAAGCAAAAGGGAGCATCCTTCTCCCAGACAAATTAACAAATTCTTTTATCCAAGTTAAAGCTGTAAACTACCACAAACCACTCATTAAAAACAAGAGTTGTTAAATTTATTTTCATACAGTTTAAGAATTAGTCTCTCATCTCACATTAACAAATGATATTAACAACATTTATTAATAAATATTAGAGAACAGAGCTTTCATGTTCTTCTCTTCATCATCTCTAAAAATGATAAAATGCACAAATTAAATGAATCTCCCAAATAAAAAAAAGAACAGTATATAAATAATTAGAGAGTTGTATAATGCTACTGGTATGGAAGAATTTGGAGGTTTTTTGATTAGCATAAATCATACAATTGTTCTTGGCTGTCCAGGTGAAGCTGTGTCAAAGGCTGTGATGCTGACATTTTAACTTGTCGTGGTTCTCCTCAGAACTGAAGTGCCACTGATGTGGGATAGGGTTTCAGCCTTCAGGAAAATCACGACAGGGACTAGGTCATGGACAGCTAAGAGAATTTGCATGACTGGCCTTGAAAGCCTTTGACATAAATCTTACAAGCATGGGCATAGACAGGAGAGGGCAGGCAAGGACCCTTCCTCCTTCCAGACTAAAAATTGGGTAAGAAGTATAAAAATAAAATTAACACACAAAATATATCTTATTTGAAATTTTGACATGAAAATTCATTAGATTACTTTTGAAACTACATATTTATATACATTACACTGAGCTAGTAAGAGGTAATTATTTACACAAAAGCCATTTCCAGTTATTGTGAGACAAGAACAATTACCTGTAAAAGTTCATCAGTAGCTTGAGCATGTGTGGTTAGTATATTTATCATGCCAGCAAAGTCTACTCTTGACGGATCACTTTTTATGCTTCGCAAGAACTCGCCCAACACAGTATCACACCTGGAATGGAATTAACAGTAACTAATATTTTAGATGAATCATGGGAAAAGTTAAAATTGATGAACATACACATATTTATACCACAAAGCATATTAAAAGTACAAATTTTTTATTTAAACTTACATTTTTTTAATTTCTAAAGTAGGATCCTCTAGTATTCTGAATAGACCATCAAGGATTTCTGGTAGAAATACAATAAGATCTATATCTGGTACAGCATCCAAAACAGATACCCAAGATATAATGAACTGACGAGCAAAAGTATTTTTTGTATAGATTCGTTCTCGAAGAAGTGGCATGAAAGATACAAGGTCAAATGTAGAACTTTCAGTCACAATATCCTAAATCAAAGTAAAAGACAATAAGTTTGGGAGTTAATAAGAAAATATTTTGGATTTTGTTTACATTTTCTACCATAAAGATAAATCAATATTTCCAAACACAAATATTAGTCAGGGTCACCTCAAAATGTCAGAAACATGCAAGGTTTTTTATAAAATTCCCCTAAATCACATTACTATCTGAAGCACTTATATTTAAGCAGAATTTGTAGTGTATATTTTTTTTATAACTTCTTAATAGTTGAGTTTAAGAAACTTGAGTAGCATCTTTTTCTTACAACGAACAGCAAAACTAATTCATGAATCTTTGTAGAATTCTGTATGCATAAAACGTTTTGCGAGAGTGAAATTCAATTAACATGTTTCAAGTGTCAGCACAATCTGATCAAAAAATTAATTGGTCTGAAAACACCTTTGAGTTTCATATACATACCTTCATTAATCTGTCAAGTAGTTCTGATCCATTTTTTACATTCTGATCAGGATCAGCTGCCAATTTGCTCAATGCACTAAAAATATCTGTAAAATGTACAAGGACAGAGCCTCTGGCTACCTTAACCACATTATAAAGAGATTCACAGGCATAGTAACGAACCCGTAGATCTGAATCGCAAAAACATGCCAAAATGGGATGAATTAATTCTGCTGTATATTGAGATGTGTCCTTGAAACAAATAAATTGCAAGTGAAGTAACTAACACTAAACAAAATTACTATTCGATAACAAATAATTCAACATCATACCTTTCCTAATGCTACAGCGATAGCAGCCAAGCCTATCAAACCACCCTTCCTAGTATGAGGATTTTGTGATGTGGCAAAATCTTGTCCTAAAACTTTCAATAGTCTTTTGATTTGAATAATGTTATTGGTGGCTGCAAATTCTTTAACCATTCTGTGAATTGATTAAACAAAATAATAATCAGTACCAATACACGAGACACAATAAAAAACAATTACATTATCAACAAAATATTAACAACTAAAATATTATTTTGGGGTTACACAAATATTAACAAATCAGCTGATTAATAACATTCATCTGTGATATGCTTACTTTTCTATTTCAAGTGCGGCTGCTTTGCGTTTATCGTACAACTTGTCGTTCAGTGCACGAACGCATGCTGAACTTAATGGGGCGTAATCGCGTTCTGACATCATGATCTAGTAGCGTTTTAACAAATTTTGAATTCGGCAACAAGCCGCTACGAACACCCGATCCATCAGCACTGTCATATGACAGTTCCACACGCACACACTGACACCTGACTCATATCCACGCACGCACGCTTTGTATACCACTGTCGAACCAGCGTCCAACCAGTGCCGAACTGGCTGCGATACTTCCCGCATTGTGAGCGCGTCGCATTGCTGTCATCTACTTGCTGAGCTTAAAAGTTCGAGTTCAATGAAGAAACATTGTATTAATGCTTCTCTTGTAGAGAAAAGTCGAGAAGGCAGAAAAATGAAATGTATTAAAATACGATGAAGTTGCCCAAAAGACATATACATTATTTTCATTGTTTTTTTTAATTGACATGTTAATTTACACAAGAATGAATTGCACTTCACCAACAGTTGGAGGTAAAACTCAAAGCTCAACACACCAAACATTTTAATAATCTTAAAATAAGAAACAATGCCTAATGCGAATTCAGAAAAACAATTGTTATTTCAGAGCTTGTGGTAGCATCGAAAATACTAGCTTTGATATGTTGCTTACATAGACCGCAATGACAGTGCAGTCCATTATTCCAAAACCATTTTCAATGAGGGTTGTTACAATAATTGAAAAGAAGGTAGTTGCAGAATGAATGTTGATTTTCGGCGGAAATGACAAAAACGTCGGGCTTCGACTATTATTTAGTAAACATGGCGGACTGCTGTTATCAGAGAGACCTTAGCAAAATAGGAAAGTGCTCTAATTCATATTCACAGTACGCTAAATAGTCTCAGGAACGGTGGATTAATTTTATCGCAGGTTAATTCTAGTACACGATGCATTCATTCCGATTTCAATGGTATGTGTAGATTAATATTCCGACGAAATGATCGTGTGGGTTAAGGTACCGGAGAGGATTAAATAGTGTTATTGCGCGAGGTTTCCTTCATTCATATGTGGAATTCTACCCAGGAGTATAAAGCATATGGAAAATTGTTTTTCGTTTTAATGGAGGGTGCTTTGTGACGTACGTTTATTGGCCTTTATAGGAAATAGAATTGGTTATTACTGTACGTCTCCAGCACTCTTGTTGAATCGAGCTGAAACCAGGATTAATAAAATGTTATTTCCTAACGTTTGAGAATGTGCTCTCTTACAATTTTGAGGTGGGTGAAAATTGTGAATTTACCATTTTTAATTCTTGTGGAAGTTTTGACAAATTAATTGTATTCCAATACATGATGGAAGTAGGACAAAATTATTGAAATTTAGCATGAGTGCAGGTCAAAATTAAGCCAGAATGTTTTGAAGTGCATCTTTATTATCAAATATGTTTCATTGGATGGAAATGCTTCAGTGTGTGAACTGTTATTCAAAACTTACTCATTCTTTTAATTAATTTTTAACTTACCATATTTGTGTTTAGAATTGACTTTTCTTAAGAATTATAAAATCTCTTTATATATGTGTATTATTTTTCTTTTTTTGTTTGTTTTGCAGGTGTGGCATCATTCCATTGGAAACGAACTTCTGGAGTTAATGGGTATGGGTGGTGAGGGTGGGCATTGTGTGTAGTGGTGCCATGCAGTCAGAGCCGGGGCGGTATATCAACTCAGTGTCTGACCTCTATGGCGCTGATGAAATTGAGGTTCTTCTTGAAGAAATCCGTGACCTGGAGCCAGCAAATTACCGTCCCGAAGATATTCAGGACTTTGAGATAGCAGGCAGTCAAACTGGTGTTGCTGGAATAGCTGATTGTGAATCTCCAGCTGTAACTGTTCGTTCATGGGACTCCCATGCTAATTATCGCCAACATTTGCCTGGGTCCTCCCCAACAGCATCACTATTTTCTGGAGTTATTCTGTATTGTGATGAGACACATTTAAAATCATCTACTGGAGTAGTACGGGTTCTCCTGGTGGTAAATGCATAGAAATATTATGTGCATGTTTTTTTAAGATAAAAATTGAACTTTTCTTATATTTTATTACCAGGACACTGAAGAACATGTATTGGAATGTGAATTATTTTCAAAATTAGATACTGTGTTATTTATTTTGAATCTGTTTATTTCTGTTATTTTGTGTTAAACAATTTTTATGTTTGTAGACAAATAAATGTTTTTACTTTATTTTATTTTCATGTGTTTTATTTATTTTTATTTATTAGATGTAGATATTTTTTCCTTGCCCTCTTAACCTTGTGTACGTATTTTCCTGTCCTTGTTTTAATTTTTCACGTGTTGAAATGTTTTTAAATTGTTGAGAAAAGATTGAAGTCCAAAGTATCATTGGCCGCATTTTAATCGACATTAATTGAACCCAAATAGAGAATTATAAATGTAGTTTTACTTCATCATTACTTATTTTGTTACTTATGTACTTATTCATGAAGCATTTTATGAATTGTAAATGGGTGTCAGAGGCAGGTTTGTAAAAAGTTTAATTTTGAAAAAAAGAAATTCCGTTTCTTATTAACAATTCCTGTGGAAAAAGCATTCTACATCACATCAATTTCATTTACATATGTCTGCATTCTCATATTGGAAGGGTAGAAAATACTTGCTATGTAAATCGATGTGATAACTTGCAAGAAACATACTGCTTGTTCGCAATTGTTTAAATTGTTGGCGATTTGCATATGGAAAACTAAATAAAATGTAATTGTTTCAGATTTCATCTGTAGCTTGTCTAGCTTGTCTGTGTACTTCAGGGACTGTAAAAGTGGGGCTGTTTATGCTTCCATTGGTTGGCCGCTTACGCCTTATGATGTTTGTAACAGTGTTCAGTCTCCTTGTGACCTGTTTGTTTATTTTCTTGGACATATCACATATTGTTTATTTCTTTCCATTCAACTGGGGAAAAGTGGTGAGTTGAGTAGAAAATTTGAATACGTTCTTTTATTAAATTTATACAGCACTGCAGTCTTCTTAAAAAAATGTAGTTTTGTTGTTTGCAGAAATTCACAAATTAACTCTGTTTGTTTCAGAATGCATTATTTTATGTAAGTGTGAGTGTGCTGTATCTCATTAGTTCATCACTTGTCATTCATCTTATTCATGCCTATCATGAATCCTACAGTTGGGTTCCCAAATCAACCCGAGAACAACTTCTGGTTACAGGGGTAAGTAAATGCATTCTAACAAAGATTTTTGTGGGCAAAAGGCACTTCATTCAACAATTTAGGTTATTCACTTCCTATCAGTCCATTATGTCTAAAAATTATTTTAGAACTTGCTTCATGTCATGACTGTAAGGTTGTATATAATTGTGTTCATTGTTCATAGAAACATTAAATTGATTATGTTCTAAATAGAAAATATTTTGTCCATAAGGTTGTATGTGTTTTAAATGTTGCATAAACCTTTTGCTTTTACATCACAATTGAAGGGGTTAGAGCAATAGTTATAACATGCATTTTTGGAACTTTTGTAAGCCAATTAAAAGACAAAAATGTGAATCCAGACATTTATCAGAATATTCTTCCTGCCTCTTTGATGAAAACATTTTTACAGCTTTGAATCATAAGAACCACTCTTTTTTTAAATTCCAAATCTTTATTTTGGATCAGAGAAATAAGAAATTCCAAATCTTTACGTCACTCAGACCCTTTCATTTGGGCATTATGTACCAGTTTTTTATACAGATATATTTGCCCTGTAATATGTCTTAATTCTGTTACATGTATTTTATTTTCACTAGTAATTGTTTCCAGTCAGTCCAAGGAATAAAAATATTCCCAAGAGATGGGATATTGCACTTTTTAATAGTGAATTATCATCTTGAATTATTTTTTAATGACTGTGATCATGCAAATTGAATGGGTGACTATTGAACTAAAATTATTTTTATAAACTTGAATGATTATTTTGTTAATGTTGGTCACATTTTAGAAATTTGATAATGAAATGCATACTTGTGCAAATAAGTATTAGCTGGGTGGTTTACAGAAAAGGTAGAAAACAAGTACATTACTGACATTACACCAAGGAAACATCAAGTGTACAATAGAGGAAAAGAGCAATAAAATTGCTTATTGAACTATGTCGAGAACCTTTTTCAAATGTTTCTGAAAGACCGATGCACTGGAGGGCAGTCCTTCAGCCCTGCAGTAGGCAGTGTTATATATTGACACAATTTGTTAGGATCAGTAATAAATATTATTTGGCCTAGAAATACCAATCCTCCTGTTAGCCTGTTTTTGCTAAAGATATTGAGGATTTCTTAATTACATGTATAATTCAAATGCATCACTTTTGTCTTGTAGGTTCTTGGATACCTCTGTGCCTTAGAGGCACTGCTCTTGACTGTCATCACAAGGTGTAATTCGGTGCAGTATACTCCTGTGGATGATGATCCCAGTCAGATGACACTGCAGGAAAGAAGAGATAGAGAGCCATCTCCATCACCAACTCCTTCACCACAGCTCCAAGTTCCTCCCACCACTCGCCAGCAGCAGCCACCGCAGCAGTGGATTCCAATGGCCTCAACATCGGCTCCTGTCTGGCCAGCGGATGATGTCCAACCGTGTTCTTCCAAATACCCGGACCCTTATACTGTGGCATGATAGTGAGCAGTTTCGTAGGTCACTAGAAAAGAAAGTGTTGTGATATAGAGGCCTGAAGGTGATGAATGAATTTGTCTTGTGTGGATATGGTAACTGGCTATTGAACAGATTAGCTACTTGTGCTGTGCATTGTTTAGGAGAATTGTTATCAATATGCTGCACAGTTCAGGGAAGGTAACTGGGTTCACAGACAAAAGCCTCAAGGAAATGAAACAACACTATTCCTTTCTTGAGTAAGACAATTTTATGTACTTATTTTCATTGATTTATTTATTGTAATGTAATATAGTAATGTTTAAACTTTGTATTTTTAATATATCATCCTGCATTTACACACACATTGTGTTGTCTGATTTATAACATAGAATGAGAAAGGAAGTTGGAATCATCTGATTCTTGTTGTGGCCAATTTATTTCAGAATCTCATACAAACACTTTTTAAAAAACTACTTACTGCTAAAGGTTTATAAGCAGTAACAATTGCAGTTACTTTAATTAGTACAGACATATCCTACTCAGAAGTACAAGCTTCTAAAACACATGATAAACATTCAGGGTGTGGGGGGAAGCAACTTGAGAAAAATAGTACAATCCAGCCAACTTGAATAAAGTCTATATACTATAATTATCCTGCACAGATATAATGAATATTGATATTTAATTTACACTACATACATTTTTTTCTGATCTGAATAATTGACTTATTGAACATAATTGTCATTTTTTCCAGGCCACTCATATTCTAAAACTGTTAAAATGCATTTTAAAGTAGTAAAATTCATTTCAACCAACACTCATTTGACTATCATATTTTGGAAATACAGGGTATATGAATTTTTAGAAAATTTGCCCTATATGTATTTCACAACATTTGTAAATAGTGTATTCTTACATGAGGTACAACATTATTTTTATTGTTTCAATGAAGGCTGGAGAAGATTACTTATTAAATTTACTCCTTTTTCTTCTGATGTCATCCTATAAACTACTTTAAATATTTATTATATTTGTGTATTATCTGACCTTATCTTCATGACTCATGTAAGAGTATGTAAGTACTAATATTCATATTATTTTGCAGGCTTTTTTGTATACTGTATCTATTTTCCTCATTAATTAATTATAATGATTGACAGAATTCAACTTAATTTTCTGTTCTGATGAGTTGTCACTTCTTTTTTGGCATAAAAAAATACTATTACTTCAGAACTTGTGAAACTGTATTAATGTTTCATTAACTTACTTTCAAATTTTCTTTAATAAAAAAAAATTTTTTTTTTTTGAAAGATATCTACATTTTCATTTTGCTGGAATAAAATAGTTCCTACACTTGGTGTATCTAAAAATATTGTTTTGTATCGAGAGTGTTGTTTGTATCATTGATTATTATGTGTTTAAGTGGTATTTAATGGAAAAGTATGACTTGTTTTTGCCAAATTTTACTGTCTGATGTACAAAACCAAAATAATATTTACAAAGAAAATGCCAACTTATGTTATTGTACTGTAATAATGTATTTTCACAAATTTTAAGTAATGCAGTTTGTGCTATAAATTTAATAAATACTTTTTTATTGTTTTTAGTTTTGTAATCTTATCAGAAATATATTTTAAAAATGTGTTCAGTATTTTGTAACCAAGTTTCAGTGTAAATATTGAAGAGTGTGTATAATTTGAACCTTGAATATTCTTCTTATGAATTGACCTTGATGCTCCACTCTCACAGTCTGTGTGTCAGATACTCCATGTGTAGAAATAGAGAAATACTGATGTAACTTTTGGTGGTTAAGTGCTAATGTTTTTTTTTAAGGTAAGGTCTAGAAAACTCACAGTTCTCCTGAATTAAATTTTCTTTATTCATAATGACCAGCAAATCTTTTACTATTCCAATTCTTGCTTCAGGGTGTTAACAAAGTAGTTCTATGCTGAAAGTCTTAAATGTTCAACAATAATGAATGTGTATCATCTGAAAATTTAAGTGCAATAGAAGTGATACTGATAAACATTTTGAAGCACACTTTTGCTGTAATTATTTTTATTGCAAGCATTATTTTGAATACTTTTGAAATATGTTTAGAATCTTCTTCTTTTTAAGTTTGTTTTTGGGTAAATAAGACAGCAAAATCAATGACATTTTTACTACTGTTCTTTTGTAGATTTTTAATTATATTGATTCAAACAAATTCTGAATTTTGAAATAATTGTGATTAAAGATGTGTTAGTTTGAGTATGTCTAATTATTAATAATATCATCTCATTGATTTCAAAGTTGTGTGGAGTGTTATTGTTTTATTTGGTAAAGAATGAAACAGTGCCTTTTTAAATAATCCAAGTTGTTAGAGTACTTTGTTTTCACTCTGTTCAAGGAATTTTCAAAAACATGTTTCATTTGCTTGCTATTTAAGAATAGCTGGGATTGAAATGAGCACTTTGTGAGCTATTGTAACATATTTTTGCTACACTACAAATGTATTTTGCAGCTGTAAATGAAACAATCTTCTACTTATGTAAAAATACCAAAAGATGCCCAGGTTTGAAACTTAATATGCTGGATGGTCATAATTTTTTTTTATATGCATCTATAATTAGTTGTCAAGAAATCAAGTCAGTTCTGTACTGCGATGTTTATTTTTTATGAATTATAATTAAGTAAGAATGTAAGTTTTGAAGAAAAAATATTTCAATAATTTATTTGTAACTTCTTGAAACACAATATGTGAACCATTGCACATCACATCACCATGAAGTGCTCTCTCAGGTTTCTGATAAGTCTATCCAACAATATTAATTCCGTCTATGCACATTATTATTCATTCATGTTTGACTTCCATTATTATTATAAAAGAGGGATGCTCTCTGAAAAAGATTCCATACATTGCATTTTGATATCTTCTTTGTGGTATTAAGTATAGCCAATTTAGTTAATGAAAAATATGACATTCTGGTGAGAGGCATCATGTACTTCAGTTGCCTTAAAACAACACTTTTATTTGAAATCTGTAAACTTTGGATGTAGGTATTTCTTACTGTCACTCATCTGAATGCTGACCCTATCCTCCTATTCTTGTGCCTGACTTTGCAATTATTTAAAAAAACAAAAACCACATAGTTTGAAGTTTTCATTATGTGTTTCAGAAGAATGTGAATGCAGCAAAACATTAGAGCTGCTGCCATACTTATGCTTCAATTTGCTTCTTAATTGTTTACTCTAGAAAGAAGAAAATTCTCAGTATTATAGCCAATGTAATCCAGTTCCAAAACTAGCCTCCAAATTGTCCTTTTGACTTGAAGGAAACCATTTATTAATAATTTATATAAATGATAGAAATATGAGGTTTGTTACAAATGTTGATCTGTTCTACAAGTTTGAGTTGTAGCTCATGTTTGTACATGTAATTGTTAATGCCAGGGATGTTATTCATATAATGATGTTTTAGTGTAGTATCTGGAGTAATTGACTGTTATGTATAAACATTGTTAATTATTCATAAAAATCTAATATTGAAGGAATGATTTCCTGTTTTTATAGTATTATTTATAAGGAAAAATTAAGCCATGTTTGTCCTGTGCACAATTTGAGACCTTCAATTGACATTTTTTGTGTGTTTATGCATACAGAATATCATTTGATTTTTAATTAGGTTAATAAACAAGATTGTACAATTTATACATGTCCATGTAATTTTTTTGTAACTGAATCCTATTAAATATTACTTTCCATAATTTAAATATAATGAAATACTATTGCTATTAAATTTCAAGAAATATTTGATATCTCACTTCATGGGTAAAATTTTTGAGGTGGACCCAATTGATTTTACACCTAAATTTTTCACTTTTTGATATGATTGTTGTGCTACATATATCAGATGCTCTGACATTTTCTAATTCTGTATTTGATTTGTTTCAATTTAACTGTTCTATACATACTAGTGATTGGGACAAGACATTTTCATGTGTAGTTTGTTATTGGTAGAACTTTCATTGTGATGTTTTACTGTAATAAAAATGTGTGATTTGTAATTTTTTTTACACGAGTGTGTGTGGCAGTGATTCACTATTAAAGAAATCAATCTTTATCAATCACCTCCTTTGTGAAAAGTGGTGCACCAGCTTACTGGTACATAGAGTACTTGCAAATAATATTCTTTCACTTTTGACAATATTTTGTGTGTATTTATAAATGCATATTTCTATAAGGGGGCACTGTGGTTGGACTTGTAGATACACCTGAATTTCAGAAATCAATTTAAGAGTTTGATTAAGACTAATGCTTTGAAGCCATTGATGTTTATTTTATGGAGGAAAAGAAGTAGCTTATGCAAATAGTGTTGTGACTTTGCTGCAAAAATATGATTATTTGCTTTTAGTTAATATTGTTAGTTTTATGAATTTAAATCTGCACAGTGCATTTATAAACTTGAACCCAACTATAATAGTATAGTGTTTTGCATTTAAATATTAATATAATATTTAATTCTGAAATAATTGTGACAAATTATTGAAACACTGCCAACTCTCTGTGGTTCCCCAACAAAGCTTTAATGAAAACAATACAAACACAGAGTGTTTTAGCATAATAAGAAATTTAGGTTCTAGATCTATCCTGTTCACCTCTATTGCCACTGTTCTCTTTGTGTGAGTGTGTTTATGCTTGTATATAAACGTGTGCTACAAGTGTAAATAGAGCTGAACATTGGATTCATGTTACACGTATTATGGAAGAGGGGGTTTAAGGCATTTGCTACAATGTACTTACGCACAAGATTATTCCAATGAGACAAATGATTATTCTGCAATTGAGGGATTCAGAGATGTTTATAAAAAGGTCTACAAGTTTATGGAATTGTTAAAAAGCATTATAAGACTGAAATTTGGGGTAGTTTAAGCAAGAAAGCTCATCCGTTTAATTTGTCTTTATTATTGTAATCCATATTGTCATCCTCATATGATAATAGTACAAACATTAATCATACTTTTTAATTATCTAATCTTCCATTTAGATCTAGTATCTGCACCAATCAGAATTCATTTTACAGTTTGTTTCCAATAAAAACTGTGAATTACCACTCTGCATCTTGTGCTGTCTTTTAAGATTGTTCCATAAATATTACTGAGTAAGTGCTGTAATTTTTGCTGTTTCAGATGGAAAGCAGATAGATGCAGAGTCATCAAACTGGTTTTTCTTATTATCTTGTACCATTCCTTTTATTGACAAGTCCTTGAACTGCCCCATATTTTATATGTTTTGAATAATTTTTTGTATTGTTGCAAGTAATGCATACAACTCATTTAAAAGTGAAGCATTAAGATTAAACAGCCCCCTGTGAAATGCTTTATCTTGAAATGAGGATTTCTTATTGCTTCTGTCTCTTGCTCTGTTTGTAACTCCTTCCTCTGTCAAGATGTTCATGATATTTACAATACATTGAACATCAGGCTAGTAGATTCTATTATCTTGAGCATTGATGGCAAGTGTTGAACAGTACAGTTTATCAGCGTAGTGCTTCTTGCCAGTTGATCTGTACGGATCTGTTTGTTAATATTCACTTAATGTATTTGCCATTTAAATTTTAATACATAACTTTAAATGCCTTTTGTCACCACATGTTTGCTTTTCAATGAATATGTTTACTTATTGGTGTTGGTAATGTAGCTGTTTAGCCATTGGGCAGTTTGTTACAAGTGGAGCTCCATGTGTAGACATATGACATTGTCTGTATCATGTAGAGAATCCATAGCTCACCCTACTAATATTAATGTACTAATGTTGGAAATATCTGTTTACTGAAGCTACTTAAATTAGTTTTTTCCAGACGTTAAATTCATTTTTCAGTTTTCGGGCATTTGTAGTTGTCGCATAAAATGTGTGAAGTTGAGGTATGGTTATGATTTTCAGGTATATTTTTACTGTCTCTTGATTAAGGAAAGAGTCTTATTTTTTTAAACATTTAGACTGATGAATGTCTTGGTTTCATTCCTTAATTAAAGTTATGATTTTGAATATTTTTTATTATTTCATGATAACTGATTTTCTAAAATCAGGCATACATTAAACATTAATGGAGTTACATAAATGAATAAGTAATACCATCACCTTTGAATATTTTGTGTGAAGAAAATGGTTGGAAATTTCTGAAGCAGAGGAGTCAGCATGCAATAACTAATATTGTTTATTAAATAATTTCTACTAATTTTGTATGCAGCAACTAATATTTTATTGTTTCATTGTGGCCTGAAAATGTGTAGTAGAATGAATTTCTAATGAGTGAATAAGGCACCCTTTTATTATAATCAGGTTAATTTAATATCTAATGGCACTTTTACTCATTGGAGTGAAACCCCCTTAAAATAAATCTTTTATTATTTGTAATATGAAGGTTCTCTTGTACTTGATTTGCAGGTACTCGAGGAATAATGTGTTTGATCAGATTTTTGTGAAGAACATTACATGAACATAAATTGTAGTAGATTATGTAATCATATACCGTTATATTAATATAGAGCTAATTTACTACTGTGAAATGCTCAAGTTAACTTTTTTGACATGACATATACATCCAGAGAAGTGTACATGATTAGAAAAAAATCTACAGAATTTCCTTTGTTATTTATTTACTTTACTGTCACTGAGTTAGTTGTAAAACAGCTATAAATGTATGAACATGAATTTTGTTGACTAAAAATCATTGTACTGTTATGTTCTTAGATTATGCGAAAGATGCCTTATCTAAGTTTTCTCTGCATTGAATTATACAATTTAGAAGAAAATGTATCAAATTGCACTTCTGTATTTCCAATTGTTTCTGGTCTGGAGAATATATTTGTGTTGCAGCTAAACAGATAATGGAAAATTATTTGGTAAGTTGCTTAATATGTACAAGTTTATTTGTTTATTCTGTGTATAGTATAATACAGTATATTTTTGAGATGTGAATGAGTAAATTTTTAAGACTATGTTTAAGGACATAAATGACTATTTGAATGCTTATCTTGATATTAAGATTCTCATTTTATCTTTACCAAAAACACAGATTAAAGGCAATGTTGGACTATCTTTGTATTCTTTTTTAACAGTTTGATTGGAAATGTATTTTTATTTTCTTCAATTAAAACAACCAATTTAGATCATGTAAAATCATGATATCCTACTATTAAAGAGTTCCCATGTTTTGTAATTTATATTGTTCCTGAGATAAATGTGTCTGATTGTTTTTGAAAAACACAAGTCATTAATTTCCTTCGTATGTCACTCTTTCTGTTTCTTGGAGTAAAAATTTGTGAAGATTAATATTTTGTTTTCAAAAGGGCTAAATCAATTTATATATGAAGTGTGTTAAGGTCTGTACTTCATAGATTTCCTTAATGAGTTTGGAAATGTTCTTCAAATTTTTCACCTTCTCTGAAAAGGTTAAATGAAGAAATAAAGAATTTTGTTTTTAATCTTCCAGAATTCAATTGTACACTTTTTATGTATTTTATAATATTAAAAATATTACCATGAATTATATTTGTGTATTCATAAGTACAGTAATTTAGTCAGTACACTGAAAGTCAAAAACCAGTGTTGTATCTTTAATTTTCTGAAGAATTCTGATAAGAATGAGATTAGTGGAAAATAAGTAAATTTGTTGCAACAATTTCTAATTTGTTATTTTTCAATTCTGATGATTAAATGAATGGAAATGTCATTCAATTTCAATTGTTATATGAGGAATATTGAGTATCTATTTGTGAATATTAAAACTGAGTTTTGGAGAACTTCATTTTTGCCGAATGTTCTCAAGAAAAGCAAGTTGAACATAAGTAAAAAATTGTAAGACATCTCACCTGAATAGTGGACAATCTAGATACAATTTCTAAACACTAAATATATTGAAATATTGACCACTGTTAATTTTTTCTTTAGAGAGGCTTTTTGTGCAAGATTTTGTAGACTTCAATCCCTGTTAAAGTATCTCTTCAAACAAGTGAATTGCATAGTTACTTGGCTGTCTGGGAGACACTGTGTCATAGGCATAGGTGCCAACATTTCGGTAGTCATTCTGCGACCTTCCTCAGGGCGAAATGCAAATGCAAAGGGTATGCATGCGGACATGATGTCTCCCAAACCGCCAAGTAGCTACTGACTTTGGCCATGGACGCCTGAGCTCTCATGTAAATTGTGCTATTCAAAGTAGTGTTTAATAATTTTGCTGTGGAGTGGTCAATATAAAAAATATTTGCCTGTGAAAAATATATTTTCAATCTTTATCAAAAATTAATATTGCAATTATTTTGCATAATTGGAACTATTTGTATTTATTTTATGATAATTTTATGAATGACTTTTCAAAGCATTAGTGATCTACTAAAATATTTTTTCCCCAGTGAGATTCTCTTGAAATAATTTTCAAAAACAGGACCTACCAATTAAAAAGATTAAAATTAAATGAGTTAAAAAGATATATTGATAAATTATTTTATATTCTTAAGGGGTGGACATTATAGAATCTTTTTCAACAAAGGATTATCAAATCACTTGTTGATTATTTTAGTGTATATCTCTCATTGAGAGCATGAGTAACAAAACAATTCAAAATGTGGACATTTGTGCTTGAACAATTGAGATTATCCCCAAAATATTTGTTTTTGGTATAGAGTTGCTACCATTCTGAAAATTAGCTTTCCTTTATAAAGTTTTATTTTAAAGAAAATACTTTTGATGCAGTAAATGAATCTTTATTGTAATATTATTGCAAATGAGAAAAGAGGAAGATTTGTGTGTAACTAACAAGAAATAAATTTACTCTGCGATAACATCCAAGAAACTACCTTTGTTTTTTTATTTATTTTAATTTTCATATTAGATATCTTATTTGGTATTGAATTATCTATCTCTTTTCACTAGGGTCCAGTGTTCATTAATTATTTTACAGACTTTTAGTCTAACTTAACCTATTTCAAAAATTTATCTTTGAATGAGGAAACTTTTTCTTTGCAAAGTAGACTATTGTGGTGCAAATATTGTTTGACATGGTCAGTCTTCAATATGAATACATGACATTGTACTTTGTATACAGTTTCATATATTTTGTGATATTTATAACTTCAAGACAAAATAGTACTTCTAAGAGTTTTTACAGTTTTGATAAATATCTTCCCATGTTTATCACAAACACGTATCTAGAAATCAAGCACAAGAAGCATCACTAAAGAAACTCAAAGGCTGGAAGGTCTTATTCAAATTCATTGAACAATCTTGAAGTGATTTTCAGATATTTCCCTTGTCTTAACAGATGTGACTTATGGTCATTTTTAGATGATTTTGATACATTGAACTAGTTGATTAATGCACTGAATGTATCACTGCATTGTTAATATAGAAGATTGCAGATATTTCTAACATTTTTATGTATTTGTACAATTTCACAAGATGTTCATTTGGAACATTTCCAGTTAACTTTATGATAGATTATTGGCTTCTGACTAAAGCATTTTTTTTATAAACTATATAAACTGTGTTTGTACATAGTTTTATGGTGCCTGGAAGTTTAATAATAGAATAGAATTATTTAAGGCAAGTGTGTTGTGTAAGTATAGGAATAGGTCATAACCATGACTGGACAAACTTGTAAAAAGAATATTTGACAGTGTTAACCATAATGTACTAATCATTCTTTTTGGTTGACAAGAGGCACATCAGTAGTCAATGTTTGTAACTACTGTGATAATGGAGAGTAAAATCATATTCACTGTATTTTGAAAATCATCTGAAAGAAGTTGATAATGTGGAAATCAAACTCGTAATTTCTTTAGTTTAGAATAGATATTAATTAATTGGGCTGTGAGAGGATTATTATTTAGAATTTATACTTCTAACATTTGTGCAATTATTTCATTATTTAATCTTGTGATTAAATATTTATCAATTATTAGGCATTTTTAACATTGTATTTGAAAATATAATTTTTGTTTTGAGGGAAGATAAGGAATGATGAAATCATACTTATATTGGTATAAGTATATAAAATGCAATTTTTGTAACATAAGTTACAATAACAAATACAATTAAACTATTTATTTATCTTATATTATTTAAGAATAGAAAAACATAAAACTTTAGATATCAGTGCCATAAATTTGTGTTCATAATTAATTACAACTGCAATCCAACCTTGCAAATTTTGGAAGGATTGCAACAATGTGTTGAACAATCTAGCAATCAATAACATTAAAATATATATTAAATTCTACAAACATTTCTTATTTTTGTGTTTGATAATATGACACATGGTCTAGGAAAGCCTACATTGATAAGTATAAATGTCAAATGAAAAAATTTCAATGTATTAGTTGGATTTTGTTAGTTATTCTTAGAAAAGTATGTATATTTTGCTTGATATTAGTCAATGAAAATAACCAATCTCAAGGATAATAACTGTACAATTTGTTAATTATTTTATAAAAATGAAATCCTTGCTATATTTTGAGGTGCTAAAAGTGAAATATATGGAGTTCTCACTGCATATAATTTCACATGCCACTGGTGCCATTTGTGAGTACCATGTTTTCATGTGACTATAAATATAAAAATTTATGTAAATTCTTCTCCTTGCTTGATAGGCAAAATATGAAGTAAATTAACATTAATTATTACTGAGTCATCATATATCCTGAAAACACATTTATTAAATATGTTAGACACATATTTGAAGTGGAGTATATACTATTGTCAAATTCTATTATGTTTATGGCCTTCAGTTTCACAGACCTTTAATCTGCAAAATTTTTGCCTATTTTTATTGAATGTGAATAGTGCTGTTGTTGTTTAATTTAAATCATTTTTGTTTATATTTGCTTACATATAATATACCATTGAAGAGAAAATGATGAAACAAATTGATGGTTTTAATTAATTTTTGTTGTCCTAATATAATTATTTGTCAACTGTTAAATACTCTGCCCTTTTAATTAATTGTCAATTAGTACACATAAAATAAATACTGGGTATTACGTACTTTTATGGGTTCTTTGTGCATATTGGATAGGGGCTGCAACCCTTGCATTCTGGTTGATAAACTTGACACATCATTCCTTCGGGACAATAATGAACAGTGCAAAGATCAATATCTTCTGAGCAGTCAGCTGTAGCTAAAATAAGTCACATGATTCTTCAAACACATTTCACTATGATAGAGACCAACTAAAAGAGAATAACATGGTTTATTTTATATATTATTTAAACTTACTGTCAATACACTTGCCATTAATACAGCAACCGCCACAACAGTCTGAGTGAAAAGCACACTAGAACAAATGTTATAATTTTGTTTGCAACAAATCAAAATGTATGATTGAACTAGACAGACTATGGTATTTAATATTCTAAATTAAATGTATTAGTAGGCTATGTTGCAGGCAAAACATTGTAATTGAATTAATATTATTTTATCTTTTGCCTTTTAGAAATGTTTGATTAAATGTAAGAAAAGTAGAACGAATAGCATTTATTACTAAGTGATAATCTTCTGTAAAGTGTGTCTTCTACAAAACAAATAATGCACTATGATGTTAAATGACAATTGAATGAAATAATTGGACATGAATTGTGAAAAACAAGAACACTGATACAAGGAACTATCTAGATCAGATCACTTATTTCATTGAAATTGAAAAGATAAATTGTAAATAAATTTAAGTCAGGTGTATTTTTGATACTATTGCTGCAACATATTAGTTAAATGGAAGGACAATGTGCACTAGCTAATACCCATATTGTTCTATGAAGGCTATTTTATTGCGTGTATAACAATGTTACATGCAATAAAGAGTCCAGCACTGAATTTATTATTTATCAGTATACTCCATTAATGGTTGGGGTCCAGTTATAATTGCTCTCCTACCTTTTGAAGTATCTCCACAGGGTACCTATCTCTTGCATTTCCTTTCTTTACCTTTTATACGAGGACACCAAAAGTAATTAACGCAACTTCTTAAAGGTGGAAAAGTGATCTTTGACTCAATTACAGGTTAAAGAAACATGAACTTTGTGTCCAAGAAATCCACTATAGACACCTTACCATATTACCAGGTAATTGACAAGTTTGAGCCAAACAAGTAGGAGCTTGAAGTAAATAGATGAAAAGCCCAAGAAATAGGAGAATCTGTAAGGACGTCATGATGTTTTCCATGTAAACTGTAACTATTGTAGTCCATGTACATACTGTTCATTGATTGCTAAAAGAGAAGACAGTCCTAGGTGTGATGTGTGAAGTTTGTTAATACTGTTACTGCTCTTGGCACTACATTGTGAAGTTGACTCATAGTGCCTATTATGAAACTGCTGTAAACAAACTGCTGTAAAAATTTGAAAGCAGGGATCAACAGGAAGCAGTGCTAGAGCTCTTGTCATCATACAGAGCTCTTCCGGGAAGAGAAGGAACTAGTCCGGCGCAGAGGCTTCATGGTCGACAACCTCGAACGTTACTGTCTGTTTTGTCTGAGGAAAAAGACGTACAGAACTGACCAGCCGAGGTTCGAAGAGGGCACTAGGGTAATGCTCAAGACGCATAAGGATTCACCTCGTTGGATCCCTGGAACGGTAGTGAAAGTAGAAGGATCAAGGTGTTATACGGTCAAGAGTAGGGACAGACTGGTTAGAAGGAATCAGGAGCAGTTGCGGCCACGACATTCTCCGGTGAAGGACCTGGACAGCCCGGGGGACTTAGGCACAGAAACCTCTCTGAGCGACACAGCTGATACCCCTTTCAAGCAGGGGAGCAGGCGGTCTTCTCGGCAGCAGCAAGACCAGCTCCGCCAGCCAGGACACCATGGGTCGTTCGAGCTGGAGCAGCCGCAACAGGAGTCACCCCCGGCAGGCCTAACGCGGCACTGCCCGTATGGCGCTCAGCCGGAGCAGGCGCCATAGGACACCCAATCCGAGCAGCCACAACACGACGCCCAGTGCGAGCAGGTGCACCCGAACCCGCCGGGAGAGCAGGAACCAACGGAGTGCCCTCCACCGATCGACTGCGAGGCAGACCGTCGAGGGGCGCCCGACAACGGTCAACAGGAGCTGTCAGCTCCGGAGGAGGAGACTGGTGGCAGCCGAGGCGTCGCGCCACAGCGGGAACCGAAGGAGCGGGGCAGGAGGAGTCGCCGCCCCAGGTCCTTGTCTCGGTACAGTCCGTACCGTAGCGCCTCGGTTCAACGACCACAGCAGGAGTCGGAGAATCGGGATCACCAGAAGCTGGAGCCCCACCCAAGGGAGCACGTGGAGCCACCGAAGCGGGGCGAGCCGAAACTTCGCAGCAAGAGGTTGCGCAAGAGACATGAACCCTATCAAACAGAATAAGAGGGGAGGGTGCTGTGTATCACAGCATTTGGGCTCACGAGGTTCGGTGAGGTGGGCACACTGTACCGGACAGTATAGTTGCGGCCCACTGTGGCCGCTGCAGGGTTGTGCCGGGGGGCGCGGCCAGAGATGGAATGAGCAGTACGGGAAGACGCCACCAGGAGCAGAGTTAGCGGCGGCGCTTTTCCGTGGGCACCGGACCGCGTCGGCAAGGCGGTCACCGGAGGGGTATTTCCCTTCGATTCCTCGCCACGGAGGCGAGAAGTGAGAGACTCGCTCCGATGCCTCGGGGCGTATATATAGGGCCCCGTCCAGGACGGGAGACAGTGATATTTCGGAAGCTGTAAGAGTTTCTAGTGACAGTAGTGAGTTCTGGTTGACGTGCGTGTACTACGGTGTGTGATTCTTCTGGCGGACTGAAACTTGGCTTCGCATAGGTACATCTTCTAGAACTTTGGTTGTGACCTGGCTTGTATTTTGGATTGGATTTGGATTGTGGCTTGACAGTAATAAACTGATTGAAAAAGAACTGTTGTTTTTCCTTGTACATAACACTATAGGAATTGGGTCGGGGGAAAAGACCGACAAAGCAAGTAAAGCGACACACCAGAATCATAAGGCGAGAAATAAGCAATGGGAAGGACGCGACACAAACCATTACAACCAGGAAAGCCGACAGGTATAATGGAAAATGACAATAATGTAAAGGAAAATTCTGGTAAAATGCAATGGCGTGCGAATGTTCATGCGGGAAACTAGATAAGTCTGGAACGGAAGGGCGGTTCATTCTAAACGGAGAAAATGGGAAACCAGTGAAAATTGTAGCTATGGCGAGCATTGTTGTGTCCGGGACGAATTGTTTCGAGAAGAAAATGGCGAACAGGCAAAACCAATGAAGCGTTTAATTCTGCGAGGCAGATGTTATGGATTAGAAGTTGAGGCGCTAATAGATACCAACAGTAGTATTAGTGCTGTATCGAAAGAACTGTATAACAGGTTAAGGGAACAAGGGAATAATTTAATAGAGTTGCCACCGTGGAAGTTAAAGGTTATCATGGCTAAAAGTCGGCAAATACAAACGGCAGGCAAATTTGGGTAGAATTTGATGCCGGAGGGGTGACGATCGAAATGGCTGCGATTGTCGTACGTGGACTCATCCATCAAATTGTCATCGGGATTGACGCATTGAGGGCTTACCAGGCTGTGGTTGACGTAGGCAAGGGGATAATTGCGCTAAGGTCAAACAGTTCATTTTGGAGTGGCTCAGTGGTCACAGAGGATGACGAGGCGATGATAGACGGTGACGTAATGCAAGTTTTATCGATGAAAGAGACTGATCGATGCCATTACTGAAGACAACTGTCCGAGGAGGGTTGAAGAACTCTTGGAGGGATTTTTAGAAATTTTGGGGAGTCAGAAGAACTTGTGAAGGGATACCAGTTCGAATTGGAGTTAACGGAAGAAAAGCCCTTCATCGCGAAGCAGTACCCGATACCACAAGTATACAGAGAGCGCGTAAAATTGTTAATTTCCGAGATATAAAGAAAAAGAGTAATTGAAAAATCAGTATCGCCATTCATCAGTCCTCTCGTAATAGTTGCAAAGAAGAACGGAAGCATACGGGCTTGCTTGGATGCAAGAAAATTGAACGCCTTGACAGTTTCACGGTTTGAGGCAACACCCACAGTTAACGAAATGATTGTCAGATTAGGCGGAGCCGCAATATCCAGCGCCCTAGATTTTGCATCAGCTTAATGGCAGATTGAAGTGAAACCAGAATGTAGGAATGTAATTATGTAACTTCAGTATGTAACTTCATTTTCTGTGCACGTCTTCTAGAATTCAGTGGGAAATACAATTATTCAAATTATCGTTTCCATGTTGTCGCGGCAGGAAGTATTATTCCGAAGGACAACATGAATAAGAGCCAAAATTTATTGCTTATTTATCCTTGAAAATAGATTTTATTACATGGGAGTTTTTTGGTTTTTTTCTCAAAATTTAAGTAGTATATGACTTAGTGTAGGGATCACAGAATTTTGAAAATGTGCAGACAATTCACTTTTCCCCATAGCACGTCATACGCAGTTTTAACTGTTTTTTTTTGACGTAAAATAAACAAATAAATAAATAGGAAGTACCTTAGTTTCCGATTTGAAGGAAGTGTATATTCTTTTGCCAGACTCCCATTTGGATTGAAGAATTCGGGAGTGGCATTGATTCGGTACTTAAATGATGTCATTTCGCCAGAGCTGAAGAAGACCATCGTGAACATTATACTATTTTAGCCTCATTTGGAAAACAATTTGCGAGATCTGGAAGAACTTTTTAGAGTCTTTAAAGGGTATAAGTTAAGAATATTGAGAAATGCAAATTTTGTCAAACAAAGGTTGAATTTATGGGCCATGAAATATCTGAGAATGAGATGAAAATGCTAGAAGATAAACGCGAGCTAATTCAGAGATTACCTCCGCCAAGGAATGTTCGTGAGCTTAGGCGTTTATTTGGCATTTGTAACTATTACGCGCGGTTCGTAAAAAATATTCGAGTAAGGTTGCACCACTGTTACATTTATTAAGGAAGAGTAACAGGTGGATGTTGACCCAACAATGCCAGGAGGCGTTCGATGAACTGCGCGAAGCCTTCAACGAAACATATGTAACAGACTTCCGACGACGAATGTATCTGCAGACAGACAGCAGCGGGTTTACAATAGGTGCAGTATTGTTTCAAATCAGAGAACCTGCCATAACCTGCATCGTATAATCGCTCTCGTTAGTCGAATTCTAAAAGGGCCAGAACTTCAATACGGTGTTACGGAACGTGAATCCCTTGGGGTGGTTTGGACCACACGGAAGTTTAGAACATTGTTGATGGGACGTCCTTTCCACCATCATTACTGACCACAAAGCCCTTGTGTTCTTGATGCGGAGCCATACAAATAACGAGAGGTGTTTGAGGTGGACTTTTTTTTAATTATTTAAGGTCGCCTTATAAACAGCTAGGCCATTGGCGACCACAGTTACAAAAATACAGTATTTACAAATTGACATACTAGTTACACAGTTTCATGGGATACACATACACAAATCCTAAATCTAGATGTTATACATAGGGCAGACAATGTATAGTCTTTAGCTAAATACTATTTAGCATATTAAATTTGGTGAGGAGTTCTATAATTTTCTTTTGATCGGAATAAGAATTTAATATACAGTAGAGATTATCATTGATGTTAAGGTTTGTTCTCACAGTCGCCATTGCGTGGCAATCAACTATAATATGCTTCGTGGAAACTGGGAGTCCGCAATTTGGGCAAGGATCAGGAGCAGCCTTTTTAATTAGGTATCTGTGACTGAGTTTAAAATGTCCTATACGGAGTCTGGTTATAACCACTTGATGTCTTCTGCTAAGGTGGACTTTGTTACAACAGTTTGAGTTTGAAGTCAAACACTGTGAAGGGTGAAATAATATATTACCGGACTATCTGTCAAGAATAAAAGTGAAGGAAAAAGAATCGTCGAAGGATATTATAGGGGCGATATGAAATGATTCGAAAAGATTGAAATACCTCCAGAAGTCACCGGATTGAAAGAAGTCACGAGAGGAGACAGGTTCATTTATGAAGAACAGAAGAATGCGGCTAGAAAGAGGAAGAATCACCAGAAACAAGTGTTACAGGCGACTTATCAGGCAGACGATCGAGTCTTAATCAGATCGGTGCATTCATCGTCGCAGGAGCAGAAATTGTTCTCAAAATTCTTTCCACTTTATTCGGGGCCGTACAACATTTTGAAAGTATTAGATCAAGGAACAGTCTTATTAGGAGACCAGGAACGGGAAATCGGTATATACTATTTGTTTAATATTAACCCGTATATAGAATCAGCTACTGAGGAAATTTACTAGGGAAATGTTAAGATAGAGCTTTGTTTTAGGTAGAGAGTTTGTAAGGCTAGTTTAGTTTAGATATAAGTTTTTTTAAATGTAGCAAGAAGGAAGATTGTTTAAATTAAGATATATTTGTTTTTGATATGAGAAAACTGTAAGTATAGCGAGTGTAGTGCCAGAAGAAAGTTATGCAACGTGTGATGGGATGTTTGATGACAGCTTCACTACGTGTGCGCGGGTGAACAAAGTGACGAGAACGCAGCGCCAGGTGCGATTGTTAAATCGAATTGAGAGTCAAATAAATCGCGGACGATGCCGACGATATATTGACGTCTTTATCGAGTTTACCGAGAAGTATAAGAATAGGGTAACCAAGATCCTGAATACGAAGCTAGCTGGGAAAATCATAATTACGGCCACCAAAAGCTGGGCTATACCTACGCTGATACATAGTTTTGGTTTAGTAGGTCGGATCCGGATCTAAATTCATTGGATAGGGTTACTAGAGAGCTTACAAAATTCATATGACTGCTCCCCAACTCTTCTGTGATTCGTTTGTATTTACCACGAAGAGAAGGCGGTCGAGGGCTACTCAATATTTTTAAACTCTTTAGAACCTAAGAACAAACTAGAGGTGCTAAAGAATGGCACAGACTTTCTCGTTGTAAAGTTTTCTAAATTCCTTTTGTGGACTGGTACTGTACAGTCTTGCCCCTCCTTCTTGCCTGCTGCCATCCTATCGACGCTCAAACGAATTTTTTTTTTAATTTTCTCAAATTTTCGATTTCCCAATAGAAGAAACCCAAATATGAATTTAAAAATATTAAAGAAGGGTAAAACCTCATCCTTAATAGCAATTTTCATTGGAAAATTTGGAGCCGTTTTTAAGAAAATAGCGTTAAGCGTTGCTGTAAATGCGAAATTTGAAGCTCTTTTTCACAGGAATCTATTGTATTTTAGAAAAAACATCATTTGACGTAAAAGAAGCCCAGTTCAGTGGTAGAGTATGTATTCCGTCTCGTGAATAGACTTGGGAAATCGCGTAAACTCGCTCACATCAAACTTCTGAACGAGCAAGAACGTAGGAAGGTCTGGTACGGCCGTAGAGCAGTAAATCGCGCGTTTTGTGCGCGACAAAGTGTTGGTCTTAGCGCCAAATCGTACCCGGAAACTGTCGGTACAGTGGGTAGGGTCTGGCGAGATCAGGGAAAAAGTCTCCGACACAAACCGTAGTTTGTGTGGTATTATTGCCTGGGAAAACGTACGGACGGATATATCACGTGAATATGCTGAAGCAGTACCATCAGCGGACTTAATACATCAGCTACGTGACAACACCGATCCAAGGCTGCGAACAGGTAGAGGATGAGATTGACAAATATGCCGTTCATCTCGAAGCGAGCGACTTCAATCTCCAGGAAATGCTCGAAGGTACTAAAATTCCGCCTAAATTCCGAGACAAACTCGAGCAATTAATCATGAAGTATATCTTTTCAGAAAAAAACTGAGCTCACAGATGCGTCAACGCCCGTGCGTAGTGCACTTTATCGTACTACGCCTAGACAATCTGCTATTTTAAGGAAGGAAATTAGCAAAATGCTACGTTACGGCATTATTGAAGTAGGTGATAGCGAGTATACGTCATCTATCATATTAGTCGAAGCACCGGGTCGGAAGCCTCGCCCGAGTATCGATTATAGGCGGTTAAACAAATTAAACAAGACACAATATTTTCCATTACCGAACATGGAAGAGCGAATCGAGACGATGGCGGCAGCCAAACTAATCACCACTCTTGATTTAGCGAAATGCTGTTGGCAAATCAGTTTAACGCCAAGAGCGCAAAGGCTGGCTGCATTTGTAACAAACTTTGGTACATATCGCCCACTGCGATTGTCATTTGGCCTTAAGAACGCGCCATACCAATGCAGTAGAATGATGGACGCTCTGTTAGCGCCGTGCAGCGAATATGTAGTTTTGTACATAGACGACATAGCCATATTCAGTAACTCGTGGCAAGAGCATCTACAACACATGCAAAATGTGTTCTCGATTCTAAGACAGACAAAACTGCATGTGAAACCTAGTAAATGTATGTTCGCTAGGGAATCGGTAAAATACTTAGGCTACGTAGTAGGAAGCGGGGAAATGCGCCCTGTACAAGCTAAAGTGCATGCAATTCGGGAGCTTCCAAGGCCGCACACGAAAAAACAAGTCAGATGTTTTCTCGGTATGAGCGGGTACTACCGGAAATTCATTCCCAGATTCGGTGAAATGTCAGCTCCGTTATCAGATTTGTTATGGGGAAGGAACGCCAGGGGACGGTAAATTTGAATCCTGAATGTGAAAGTGCATTTAATAATTGCGTGAAGCTTTATGTTGCGAACTTGTATTAAGAGCACAAATTCAAGCAGAGCAGAGTTTCAAATACAATGCAATGCAAGTCAAAGAGGAGTAGGTGTATTTTTAGCTCAGACAGACGAGAACGGCGATGAAAACCCATTCTATATTTAAGTAGAAAATTGACGGATGTGGAAAAAAATTCAGTACGGTGGAAGCAAAGTGTACAGTAATTATTTGGGGATTGCAAAAATTGCGGTATTATCTAGACGGGTAGGTAAAAATTAAGATCGAAACAGAATATAACCCATTAGTGTGGTTGTGAAATTGTTCCGGGAACAACCCGAGATTATTGAGATGATCGTTAATGCTGCAACATTATGACATCGAAATTTGTCACAAAAAAGGGAATAACAATGGGAATGCCGACGCGTTAAGTCGCATGTTTTCATGAACCGAACTGATCTCGTTAGGTAAAGGGTTGCACTTCAGTGGCTCCAATTTGTATTGTACAGCATCACGTCAAGATTTTCATTATGTAACCTGTAAACAAGCTTGTCAAAATGTAATCGTGTAAATAGTATGTTTGAAAAACATTATTAGTTGAATTGTAAGAACGTTTTCACAGATGAATTGTAAATTGTAGTACAGCACAGCAAGAAGTGAGAGTACATTAATTGTGTTACGCGTATTTTAAAATTGTATAGAGTCACATCAAGAAACAGCAAGATTACTATGAAAAAGTTGTATATAAGAGTATATTAATTGTTCAAATTCCGAGTATTGTTTAAAAAGTCGTAGATAAGCCATATTAATTGTTCAAATTCCGTGTATCGTGGACGAAATTGTATATAAGTGTATATTAATTGGCCAATTGAAGTAATTTACGTATGTAGATCAGAGAACAGAGGTAGAGTACGCGTAACGGACTAAGTCCAGAGAATGTAAAAATGTCAAATCTATGAAGTCAGAGAAAATTGTTGTAAATAGTTAATGTCATCTTGGGGTATTAAGGGTTAAATTGGATACCGCCATGAGTATATGTGAAGCAGCCAAATTGTGAAATTGTAACTGTCATTAATTGCTTCATTGTAAATTTTTTCCTGTGGTTTCTACCTGCGGAAAAAATTCTCCCCGGGGATAGAGGAATCTGTAGCGTCATAGACTTGACTCCCTGCTCTAGAGAGACGAGTTGCAAGGTATGGGGATGAGGGAGCCAAATATAGGCTTCCGAACAAAGGCCACCCTTCAGGGAAATTCCAGAGGGTAGGAGGCTTGTAGGTGCCGGGCACAAAAATGCAGTGTCGGTGAAGCTCGCCTCAAGACGAGTACGTGGGGGACAGATGACGTAGGAGGTCATGTGACTAGGGCCTATATTAAAGTGCGTCGCGGAACCCCTGATCGGGTAACGTTTTTTGGTTTCCTCATAGCAAGACCGCAAAACTTGACCAAGTCTGGCGCGGAAGTGCTGTAGGCACGAGCAGGTGTGCGAGGTTCGGACACGGTGAAGTGTGCTATACTTCAGGGCAGATTATCTGCCGAGGCACACTAGGTGCCGAATTGCGAAACGACCGAGTTGGCTAATCGCAGGCGCGGCCGCAAGGCGCGTGTTGGGAGAGGGGGGCGCTGCCGCGTGTAGCTCCTACAAACGCCTTAGAGTGAGGTCTGTACAGATACTGTAAATATTTATTGTAAATAAATTCTATATATCCACTCGTGCTGTTCCTTTGTGGCGTAGATCCCTACCCACGTCGTTACACCTGTATATTCCTGTGATTACTTACTCATAGGCATTATAAAATGGACCAGAACTGATTTGGACTCACTAGAGAGGATTATCATGGTCCAAATTACTCGTTTCAAATATCGCCATCCAAAAAGTTCTATCCAAAGAATAAAACTACCAAGGAAATTAGGGGGTAGGGGCATTTTAAATATTGGTCATCTCCATGCAAAACTGATAACGGACATGAGAGAGTATTTCAATGAGAAAGGCTTGTCATCTCAGCTATACAGAGTAATACAGCAAGTAGACGAGAACTATACACCACTCAACCTCAAACAACAAAATGTATTACACGAACAATCAACACAAACCGAGGATTTAGAACAATGGAAACAAAAAGCACTCCATGGTAGATATCCTACAGAAATAGCCAAATCAAATGTCGACACCTGCTTGTCGTACACGTGGCTTTAAATAGGATGTATCTACCCCGAGACTGAAGGATTCTTGATAGCAATCCAGAACCAGGTAATTGCAACATGAAATTATCTCAAGCACATTATTAAAGACCCTGAAGTGCCTTCTGATACGTATCTGCCGGACTTGTGGGGTAGGCCAAGAAACGATTCAGCACATTACTAGGGCTTGCAGTATGCTGGCCCCAACGGATTATAAACAGAGGCACGATCACGAAAAATCCACGCCAAACTTACAAGGAAATGTGGAATTGCTGGTGAATTTGATACACCCTACAAGTACCATCCTCAAAATGTCGAAAACATCTATAAACTATACTGGGACTGAAGCATATTGACCGACAGAACAGTCCATCATAACAGGCCGGATGTAATACTTGTACTCTGGGATAAATCTAAAAGAAAAGTATGGCTGATAGACATAGCAGTTGAGATACCAGCAACCTCGACACAACACAAAAAGAAAACTCAAAAGGAATGTATTGAAGGTGGAGATTGTACTGATCATCCTCTCAGCAACAGGTGTGATATCTACCGTCCTGACTTTCTGAATAAACTGGGGATCAAGACGAACATTATCATCAATCTACAGAACACTGTGATCCTGAACACGTGTTCTTTAGTCAGAAGATTTATGGTTTCCAAAATAAATTTGTGTTAAATTACTATTTTCTTTTTAATTTCTAAACTAAGGGTTTAAATTTATATTTGTAGAAATTTTTACCTTCTAATTAGTTCTTAATATATATATATATATACATATATATGTATATATATATGTATATATATGTATATATATGTATATATATATACATATATATATA